>LUGF01025751.1:259837-323049 GCA_001625245.1 Calycopis cecrops
CACAATTTGGTTTAACCAAAGAGTGTCCCTAATTAGTTGACCACGACTGTATATATATATATATATATCTATAGGCGACGGATTTTCGGAAAATGTCTCGTTTACCCACCTTTACTAAAAAATATACCTGCTTATTTTCAAGCCTAGAATTTTTCTAACGCCTCAAGAGAGTCCCCCAACTTCAAAATATGTCACGAGAAATTTTGTACCCGTGGAATGTGACCCCATAGAACCGGTAGTTCTAAGATCATTGTATGCAAATACATTATCGGTTTTACTGTAAAGAGGTGTGCTCATTTAACAGAGTTATGGGCCGCGTCCGCCGCCGTGACGCGACGCCAGCGATACGACAAATCGTATTAATCAATTGTAATGATGTGGAGGTGATCGCCAGCAGCCTGGCGGGGGTCCGCAGAGACATTTAAACGTTCTCGGGTTACATACTTTTGAATTTATACCGTGGTTAGGTTGTTTTGTGGCTCGGGCCTATTGAGCGTAAGTTATTTGAGTGCTGTTTGCTTAGAAAAATGACGTTCACTAAACTCTAAAACATCTTGTGTTTGAAATTTCTAGTCTTTTTGTAAGAGGTAGTGCCACACTGTGGGCGTGTAGTTGAATGGGGCAGCACGACCGGGAAAGTACCTCTCGCTTAGGTGTAAAGTATGTAAGTAGCCTGTAGCCCATGGAGAGGGGAAGAGGAAGGAGGGCAACACGTCCGTATGATCTGTAAATTGTCTATGGTCGGTATGGTGTGGCCAGTAATCATGAATGGCTGTCTGCTCGGATTCCTCTTTGTACCTACTATAAAAAATGTGTGATTTTTTATATGATTACCTAATACATTTTCGAGTCATGTATATATATAATATTATAATATACAATACTATAAAAAGTGACCAGAAACAACATTTTTATTACATGTGCAATAAAAGCAAAAATTGTAACAATTAAATATATCATTATAAAAGCTCACCCCACATCAAGTATGTAAAACAGACAATTTGCCACTGTATTTAAAACATTTAATTATATAAAGCCTCATTACGAAATATGGACAATTTGTAAAATAAATAAATTAAACTTAAATAAATGTTAAGAGTTCATTATAACACGTCCTAAGCGGCCGAGAGCGATTTTTAAAACGTTTTTCTTTTTTTCATTCCAAGGTGACGTTCACCGCGGCTCCCCGAGTGACGGACACACGACCGTCTCTAGTTGAACGACAATTTACCTGTTTTCCACTCGACTGGCCGTGTCACTTTCTTTACGAGCTTGTATTTTATTGATATGGATATTATGACGAACGGATGTACGTTGGCAATAAGTATTTTAATGACAGGCTTTAAATGTTTGTCTTAGGCGACGTTCATAATGATAATTCATATGTGAGGTTTATTGGGATCGTTTTTGAGTTACAACGAATTAATGTAAACGTAAAAACAACTTTTTTATTAACTCTAAAAGCACAAACGAGCAGTCTCTGCCAATTTTATAACTGCCGACGCCCAAAGACATCCGCATATCCGCAGATACGCTGCCCTCATTCCTCCGCACGAAACGCGACAGGTGGATATAAAAGTTCATCGATTATTATGTTACTCTTGATTCACTGCGTTTAAAGCCATTTACATTTTTGAACCAGATCCGAGTCTTATGCGATTATATTTGCAGTCCCGTATTAAAATCACGCAAGCATATGCATTAAAACTGATTCGTTGATAAAATTGTCATGATGAGCATCTGTACAAAGGTACTTAAGGTATAATTCGGTAAAATGTCCGCTGATTATCTCGTAAGGATTTAGATAATGTCGCGCAGAACTCCCACTTATATTTTTTTGAACACCAAATTGAAATGGCTACTGTATTCCACTTAATGTAAGTGGGCGCGATGTCTTAATACTTGACGTATTCATTAAATATTCAAATTTTAAGACATTAGGTCCTTTTGCATATATGTACACTTCAACGACGTTTATGGAGCAAGGAAGGATTTGAAACAAGGCATTGAATATTGCTTATTAAAATAATAAACTAAAATTACCAGCGTGGTATTAAAATTAAAAATCTTTGTTACTTGTCTTAAGCTTTTCCTAGCTACTACTTACCTTACAAATTGCACATAACAAGCACTTATCTAGATATAGCACTGTTACATATTTACTAAAATATCATAGGTCAGCTGGCAGAGATTCCTATTTGGAATAAGCTGTTCCTTTGAGATATAGCACTGTTACATATTTACTAAAATATCATAGGTCAGCTGGCAGAGATTCCTATTTGGAATAAGCTGTACCTTTGTACTCAAAGTATTGTATGTCTTTTTTTATATTTAAGTGTTTTAAGTGTACAAGAATATATAAATAAATAAATAAATAAAAGTTATTTGAAGCATATTTAAAAAGAGTCAAATTAAACAATGTAATTTGTCATGATTAATACGAAGAGTACCGTATAGACAATTGATCGTTTAATAGATAGATATCTATACATATAATAAATCTGTAGAAGGGTCAATTCTGTACATTGCAAATATTGAAAAAATAAATAGCAGGGGGTGTTACTGGATCAATACCAAACCCAAATATACGATTAAAAAAATTTTTGTCTGTCTGTTTGTCTGTCTGTATGTTTAGGCATCACGTGAAAACTAACGGTTCCCTCATTATACCTCATTATCCTGGGCATAAAATGGGATACTTTTTGTCCTGGAAAAATACGTAGAAATTTTTTGTTAGAGTTTTATGTCACAACACATACAATTCAAAGAACCTACACATATACAATATATTGTTGCAGTCAATAATCGTATGATCACACGCACACGCATCAACATGTAACACATAGCTCCTATTTTGTATTTTATTATACTTTTATTATTATAATCACAATTTTGATGCACATTTGATGTGCGCTGGCGTCACATTAGCCCCGTCATGACGTACAGATTATGTTACACGTGCAGACAGATTTATGTGTTAATAATAACGACGCTCCTACAATATTTTAAAAGAGTTTGTTTATCTATAATCTATATAAATAAAAACCAGGGCCTGCCGCTAGGTGTCCATAACGACACGTATTTTTACTCGTTAAAAAACTATTCTTCATACTTTAAAGATTTCGTCCTTAACCCTTAAATGCATGATTTTTTGTTTTGCAAAGAGAAAAATATTTTTGTGTACATGTTTGCTAATTTAATATAGGAAAAATAATAAAAAAAATCCAAATTAGAAAAAAAAGGGTTTATTTGAAAAAAACTAAATGTTGCCTTTTGGCTACATCATGCGTTGGTTGACTAATCTAAGAGTGGAATGCAGCGAAACAATTTCTTTCTTTAGTGTGGCAAAGAGCGACCAGACATTTCGTGCACTCAGTTCGCGAAAATCCTTTACATCCAGCGAGTCTGCATCTATTTTTCTTTTCACATCTTCTCTCATTATGGCCAATACCATCTGTTCGAACTTTTTTTCAGGCACCGGGATCAATGGTTTACGACGAGGTTTCTTGGCTTGTAACTCTCTTTCAATGTTGCTACTGGATGGTCTTCCCCTCTTTTAGACACTTTTTTTATTACATAAAGCCTCTGCCAACTCAGCTCTATAGTCACCTAAGCTCATTTTTTTGGTTTCATTTACATTATTAGGTTTTTATACAAAACCCATGAGTTGATGACGTCCATATCAATCATATGATAGAAGATCCGAATATACCACTTTCTGCTCTTTATTCTGATCCTGTACCTTCCCAAAAAAACTGTCCACAAGATCGACACCCCCATATGGGCACTATAGTTCTTGATATTTTTTGGACATGGGATAGTAATTACTTTCTTCTGTTTCTTGTCATACCTATTGACGGTCTCAGCCGGTTCAGCACCAACGTAAGTAGACACTTATATAACCATTTTATTATCTTTCCATGTAGTTACAGATATGTCTACACCTTCATAATCTGCCACTTGCTCCTCGTACGATCCCTGAGGTATAGAATTGCTGGAGATCTTGAGCAATATATAAATTAGTCTCATCAAGAATTTTTGAAATAATTGTATCATTTATAAATTCAGAAAAAATTGGTACGGAGTTTCCAGTTCTGCTAGTTTCAAAGGCAGCTCTGAGCTTCCTAAGAAGGCAATGCGACCTTCATTCCATACCACGTTATGTTTCTGCCATATTAGCTCTCTGCTACGCGATCTCCATGCTGCAATTCCAAGAATACCTGGTACTGATGTAGAAATCGAATGCCCTGGAGTCGCCTCATGGGCAAAGCCTCATCAGGTACATGATCTTCTTCTTTATCTTCATCGACATTTTCATGAGATTCACCATCCTACTCATCCAAAATATCTTGTACATTTGGATAATAATCGTTGTCATTTTCGTCACCTATGACTTCGTCGTCTTCTGAAATATCTCCATTTTCCAAAGCCGTAAGCATAGCTTGGATATCTTCATCCTGCAATTGATTTTGCGCCATGCTAAAAAGCAAAAGCAAAAAGAAAACTCAAACCGGCACCACTGTATTATTCTTGGCACTTTTACCGCGAAAGCATAATGTAGCCATTTGGCAACATATAAGAAAACTAATTTTATATAAAGTTACAATGAAAATAGAAGACAAATAAATGAAATATAAATAACTTACCTTATTATCTACTTGAAAACTATTTTCAAACTTGTAATATAGTAAATTATATATTGTGAAATTGAAAAATGAAAACACTTCTACCTCTTGTACACAAACTTGCAGACTTACAAATTTGTAATGACTTATGAAAGAAAAACTACCGCCAAATTTCAAGATTTTTTTATTATTTTTAATAGACTAATAACTATACCCGCATATAACGTTGCGTTCAGAAACTTACAGCTGTCAAAATATTTTTTTTTTTACTAACATGTATTTGTTGCCATTTGGCAACTGTATGCATTTAAGGGTTAAACATAAACTTCAAATTCTATATTTTTCTATAGTGTAATTAGTTTATAGGTAGGCCATCAAAAGGCTTGTTTGACCGCGTACACTATAAAAACACATATGTTATAGGTAAATGTGAAGTAAATGCTATGTCAAAGATATGCGTGGAATGTACCTTTTTGATCTTGACAACAAGTTATGGCGTATTCCATAATTTTATTGATGATAAAGAACTCCAAATGATGATTAGAACCTAATGTGAATAGAGCTATCCAACTGAATCAGTAGCTCAAAAGCGCTGTACGGGTGTGGTGTGCCCGTTTCTCTAGCGGACCGGGTACCCGACACCCGCTACTCCGAGCATCATTTTTCACCGCTCACCAGTGATGTTGGCTCGCCGAGATGCTATCGTACACTCGCGCACACTATTGACACTTACATTTTTCACAATAATCATAATAATATCGGTATGCAAAGTTTGTGCTGTGGAAGATGATAAGTCCTTTAGAGCAGCGGTCTACAACCTATTGGCAGGCGCGGGCCGCACGACTGCAGGACCAAACGTGGGCCGCACTTGTGATATTCACACTAGAAACCCATTTATTTCTTTTAGTTTGGCTTCTCCTCCCCAATAACTTATAACTTATAAGACATTCGCGGGCCGCAAGTAGGACATCGACGAGCCGCGGGTTGCCGACCGCTTATTTAGTTTATCGTTTATTTATTTTTTTTGGGCGACGATATAAAGTTTGGGGACGAAAAGAGGACCGACACCCCTCTCTACCGCGGATGGGACATGCGTCCTGATAAATGTGTCTAATGGCTAGTGACCGACCTCCCTATCTACCATAGATGGAAGATATTCATCCCGATAATTGTTTCAATAGCTAATGAACTATTATTATCTTGGCCGATGGGACCTAGGGATTACCTTTCCCGGCCCTGATGGCTCACGCGAGAAGGAAAACGGAAGCTTTTGAAACGTCGGAATTAATTATTAATTAATTATTAAATAAACCGCGATCCATTAAAATAATTTTATTACAAGGAAAAATAAATTTAAACTTTACCTCTTTGTAACATTACTATTGATATTATGTTATCTATAATATTATTAGATACCAATATTCCTTATAAAAATTACGTAAAAAATGCTCTACATGTAAGGGAATTTCCATTGGATATGGAATTTTTACGACTGCGCTGTATATGGTGTACAATTCTATGACTGCCGTGTTCACACACAAAGATGTATAGAAATATGTTATGTTATCTGTTGTGAGAAATTCTTGGACATAAAAAATGTTTAAATCACCTGACATAATATTTTATATATGAATATATTTCTTTGTTGTCGGTCTGTGCGTCTGTAACGAAATGCTGAAGGCCAGCTTCCCGGTAATCTTGAAATTCGACAAGAAGCTAGATTATAAATAATAGAGATAAAGAAAAAAAAAAATTTTGCGAATATGGGCTAGATCATAAACATTGCAACCTGACCCCATTGCACTGTTCCACTTCGTTGTAGGGCGTGTTCAAAGGCGGCCCTGTCTTTGGAGGGATCATATTTTTTGCAGATCCGGGACCCTGCAATAAAAGCGGCTGAAGGCACCCGCAGGGGTTTAGTCGGTAGTACATCCCTGTTACCACTACCCGGTTGAGCAAAACGGGCTCCTGGGTAGCGTGCGTAAAGGCATTCCCTTGTGTTACCGAAAAAAAAGCGCAAAAAATAAAAACACAAGCGTAAGTTTGTCAACTTTTATGAGTTGAAATGCTGGTACCGTTGGTACGGACCAGGTCGACTGGCACCTGCCTGGTTTTTATAAAAAAAAAACATTTCGAGTTTGCCCCCTCATACTATAAAAAAATAAAAAAAAATCTAATGTGTAATAAGTTTTTTTTAATAGTACCTATAAGGGGACCAACGAACTGTCGGAGTCGTTTTCATGACAACCGACGCCCGTAGACATCCGCATAGCCGTTACCCATATTCGTTGCTTCTTCCTCCTACCTCTATGGGCCAGGCCAGGAAACGCCACAGCACAGCTGTCACTTTACGCCGGTTTCGTGTAAGCCAAGAATACTTCCCCGGTAGTGTCAGCCCAATTTGGCTACATGCGTGCGTGACACTGTCTATTACTAAATTGTATTATGAACGTAACACTTTAGCGCGCGACTGTGCTCGCCTACGTGCCATTCCCACTGAAATCGTTGACATATTAAATGGCCAAACAGTGTTTGCATAAATAAATACATTAATTATTTTAAGTGTTCATCTGTCACGTCTGCTGTAATAAGTAGTAATACGAAATAATATCGAGTTGATGTGTTTAACGTTGAAGTTGTAGGAAATTGTAGAGAACGCTGTTATTCGATGTTACATGTTAAAAGAATTATCACCCAGTAGTTTAGCGGGTATTTTATTAGAAACAACGCAAGTCATAAACGTTAGATTCATATTTTATTATTTTAATGTGGTATTTATTTTAGACATTTGAATGGATGATCTGTGCTGGTGCTGTTTATGGATCCTCGGTGGCCCTTTCGAGGAGAAAAGGAACATGAAAATTATGCACACATCTATGGATCGTTTTTACCCTTATACTATAAAAATTTTGAGTCTGATGTAGTTTGGTATGAAACGTGTAGTCACAAAATGACGTGTAATAAGGTAGATGTAGTCTACAGTGGAGTGTGTAGATGTCTAAGACGTGTAGAATCATAAAATGAGGTGTAACAAGGTAGATGTATTGTACATTGTAATATAGTTTAATATCGAACGTGTAGATTTACAAAATGAGGTGTAATATGGTACATGTAGTCTACAGAGGAGTGTGTAGATGTCTCAGACGTGTAGAATCATAAAATGAGATGTAACAAGGTAGATGAATTGTACATTGTATTATAGTTTAGTATCGAACGTGTAGATTTACAAAATGAGGTGTAATATGGTACATGTAGTCTATAGAGGAGTGTGTAGATGTCTCAGACGTGTAGAATCATAAAATGAGGTGTAACAAGGTAGATGAATTGTACATTGTATTATAGTTTAGTATCGAACGTGTAGATTTACAAAATGAGGTGTAATATGGTACATGTAGTCTACAGAGGAGTGTGTAGATGTCTCAGACGTGTAGAATCATAAAATGAGGTGTAACAAGGTAGATGTAGTATACAGTGTATTATAGTTTAGTATCGAACGTGTAGAGTTACAAAATGAGGTGTAATATGGTAGATGTAGTAAACAGTGTACTGTAGTTTAGTATCAAATGTGTAGAGTTACAAAATGAGGTGTAATGAGGTACATGTAGTACAGTAGAGTGTCACCGGTGCGCGGTGTGAGGTAGCTACAAATGGGCCAATTTGTCGGCGCGCCGGCGTCGAGGCGAAAAGCCGCGGTAATCCCGCCCGGCCTCGCGCTAATCGAAATATCGACGCACAGCTTATTGACGTGAAAACTCTACATTCATTTAACTTTTTGCGCCTCCGTTAGATATTCAATGGCAGCCGATAGAACTCTCATCCGCTTCTTGTGTACGTTATAATGTACCATTTGGATGCACAAAATTACAGGCCCGTCTAAATCAAGAGTAATTGGGATAACTCCACTGCCTTAGAAGGTGTTTGGACCATATTATGTATGTAGAAAGCTCATATTTTCATATAACTTACAATTAAATAAGGGCATCACAAATGTAGGCACATCAATATTAGAAACACACTTTTTGGGACTGGGCGTTTTCTGCTTCCGTTAAAAAGTTAATGGATTATTTATTGCAAACAGGTAGATACGTCGATAACCTTGAAGATTCATAATATATTTTGACTTGTCAGTATTTGTTTTATGTGCACATGCACATTAATTTATTCATGCATTATCTAATGTATATTAAAGAAAATAAATATTGTAAATTATAATTATATATAATATGTAGTTGTATAGTTGTACCTAGTTTGGTAGAGAAGCATTTCTTAAATATACATATTATATATTATGTACTTTGAAACATGGGGAATGTTCCCATGAACGTAATAGGTGTACTTAAGAAATGTTTCTCTGTGTCCCATGAATGTAGAGTCTGGACCCTATCTTGTGAAATTATATCAGCCTAGTAGAAGATTGCATATAATCCTATATAATATGTACGGGGTATTCCCGGCTTCACCCGGATGGGTCCCGCAGTATTTTATAGTGATAAATATAGTCTATTTCACCTGTGGCTAATATAACTATGTGGTAATTTTTTGAAATCGTGCAAAGTTTTTGAATTTATAGGTTCCTACAAAAACAATAAGAACTTTACTCAATATTATGAATGCAAATCTCGTTGCTTGTACTTCGAAACGGTTAGACCGATTTTTACGAAATTTTTGCGTCCCACCTATATTTTTTAGTTTTGAAAACAAGTTGTAAAGTAAATTACAATTTTTAATCCGATGTTTTCAAACTTTTTAAGTGAGTAAAACTATGGGGTGCAGCTAGTGTTGGTATAGTATGCAGTTTGTTCGTCGGCCACGCGCAGTCGGGAAGACGTGTCCGTCGCTCAGCGGCCAGGAGCGTTGTGTCCCCCTCCTGCCGTCGTCTGCTCCTCCCTACGTCCCTCACAACGCCCCGCAACGCAATTACACCGACGTGCTTCTTTTACCAACAACCAATATATTATCTTACCGCTTTCTATTAAAGATTAATATCGTTTGGCGTTTAGCGGGAGGGAGTGGGCAGTACATCCCCATAGAACGACCCATGTCGTCGCCTAAGTGTGTACGTGATACCATTATATTTCTCTATTAAGGCGTACGCTTCTATAATCGATTATAGGTATGAAGTGAAATGGAGTAGTTAAGTAGTGCTACTCCATTATTATGAGCGAAAGTAGCAAAAAAATGTGACACTTTCGTGCGACTAACTTCGTGTGAGGATCAATGCTTCGTGTAGCGTGTAGACTAGATTTCAAATTTTGTTTTGTGACAAAATGCTAAACCATTTTTAATTTTATTTGGTTTCGCATACCAAAATATTTTCTTTTAATTTTTTTAACATAACTGTGTAAAATTGTTACAACACAATATACTTCTCTGAAATATATGAGTAGACACTAAGTATAATTCTGTGGCTCCTGTGACAAATGATAGATTAAAAAAAACAATTTTGTGAACCAAGGAGACTAGAATCGGTCTGAGTACCTACTTCATATTATTGATGAAAACATTTTCTTTAAAAAATGTATTTAATGTTCTTCGATAAATATTACAAATTTGAAGAAAATCATGATTTTCCTTGAAAAAACTATGAGTTGTAGCCTGTAGGTATGTACTAAGATGTTACATGTTATAGGTACGAGTAAAAAATGTGTGTTAAATGATACAATTTTAGTTATATCACTGTGCAATACTAGAAAACCTAAAACCAAACACGAGAAATTGTTTTTGGAACCAATAAATAATAATAAATGGGTACGACTTGTTTTATATCAATACCTATGTACTTTTTTTTGCTGCTACTTGTAGAAATTTTTACTATATAATCTCCGAAACTATAGCAAATAGAAGTGCTTTGAATAGAAGTAGAACTAAAAAAATTTTTTGCTGATTATTTTTATATAAAAAACAAACTTACATGACTCATCACAGGAGTCACAGAATTCATCTCGAAATATATAGAAACACTAATGTTCAAACCAAATATCTACCTATTTCTTTACAACTTGCTATCTATCTAGCTATCTATCATTACAACTTGCTAAATATCCTTCAATTTTCACCAAATCTACTGAGTTTAATATTATTCTTAATCCGCCATAGTAGTCGCCTCATTAGTTTGCTCCTAGGACACAACGTTATTAAAATATCCTCGCAGAACGGTAATCCATTTGGACGTATAAAACTTTATTATTAAATGTGGTAATCACCACTTGGGGATAATAAATAAATGGGTCGTGAGCCCCGGCGATAATTCATTAAGGCGCAGGTGTGGAAATTAGAGAGTCCGTAATGACAAGGACCACGCCCGGCCCGGCTTTGATTCAGCCCCACACACCCGAACATCATTCTGTTTCTCACATTATTCAACGCAATTCTTCACAGCTTCTTAATTAGATTAGATGGGTTTTAAGGACCTTGTGGTCTGGTCAATAGCTTTTATACAGAACTTGAGAGATTGCTTGTCTTGTAAGATTGTAATATCTAAATAAATTTTTGATATTACCGATGAATAGGCAGTGTTTTATCAATAAGGTAAGAATTATGGAGTCTATAATACCATTTTTACTTTGATTTATATACTTTCACGTATCTAAACATGGTTTAAAAATTTCTTACATAATTTAACGCCCGATTTGTTACAACAGCTTTGGTGAAATTGATTAAGAGCCGTGTAGTCTAATCATTTTGCACATTTCCGTTGGTGACCATATTAACAACACTACTTCAAATTTTTAGTAATTGTGTAGATACTATTAGACATAATCTGACATAAATGTCTGTAAAACTAGGAACACAGAGTAAAGAGAAGAACTAGGAAGGACGCTTGCCGCTTGGTAGTCTAAAGTCTGACCGTGACAAATAATAGACAAGTTTCAGGTCAACAAAAATATTTATTGCAAATGTAGAGTATCTGCAGGAGTGCTATAATTTTGGGGCACTTGTCAATTTTTTTTTGTTTTATTTTTTTTTACTATGGCTTCAATTTTCAATTCAGTTTTTATAAATAATTAACCAAATATTTTACACTTTTCCTATACTAAATACCTACCTACTACTTTCTATTCACCAACTCGTCAATAACCAAGGAAACAATTTGTTAATTACAATCGTACCTCTTTATTATATTATTCACGACATGTGCTCGAATATGTGACGTCGAGCATTCAAATTAATTAATTATAAACGTTAATAGTATCGTCAGTGGCTGCCAACGAATTGCCGTGCCGGGGCTATCGGCGCGTCACATCGCCAGACAGGCCCAACTATTCATTACCGACGTACTTGATGAGAAATCACCGGCTCTATCATTAAAATAGATAACGTACTTACGTTTTAATTAACAAGGCTATGGAGTAAAGGCTGTCGCACACTAAGCGGATACGATAAGATTTTATATGCGTGCAAAACCATCGTTCAATATAATAATATGTCTGTCCCTACAGATACTTGACTGTAAAATATAAGTTATCTGCGCAGTGTGTGGTG
Organism: Calycopis cecrops; assembly: GCA_001625245.1. Taxonomy (NCBI): domain Eukaryota; kingdom Metazoa; phylum Arthropoda; class Insecta; order Lepidoptera; family Lycaenidae; genus Calycopis; species Calycopis cecrops. Next base: position 271,945 of record LUGF01025751.1, read on the forward strand.
TTCCTTAAATTTAGTATAGAGAGCGGTGTTGACAGATATGTGCTCAGATACAGATACCTATCTTACCGCATCTGCATTGTGTGACAGCCTTTATGCTACCGTTATTGAAACATACTGCGTTTAGTTTCATTATTTTAATAATGGTTTATTCGAAACAATGAGTACAGCTTGTAATTCTCCGAATTTAAGATACGTTGATTGTTTCGAAGTAATTATCTTGTTTGTAATTAAATAGTTTTTATCTGAACGTTAATTTTGTGTTTAAATTTATATGTGATGTTGTATCCTGGTCTGACGCTAACATTTATGACAGTTTACTTTAATTTCTTAAGCGGACTTTAAATATCAGACAAAAAGCAATAGGTTTAAACAATTCTAGACTTTGTAATATAATTTATTTAGGTATTGTATTATCTTATTCTTATTAATATTATAATTCTTATTAATATTATAAATGCGAAAGGTTATATGTTTGTTTGTTTGTGTGTTTGTTTGTTTGTTTGATTGTTTGTTTGTTTGTTTGTTACTCCTTCACGCAAAAACTGCTGAACAAATTTTCATGAAATTTGGCACACATAGAGGATAACTTGGATTAACACATAGTATAGCTTTTATCCCGAAAAAATTTTGTTATGGGATGCCACGGGATGATTTTCCATTTTCCATGGGATCGAAATTCACGCGGGTGAAACAGCGGGACGCAGCTAGTTCATTCATAAATTAATTATTAAGTTTACGGTTTATGAAACATAGCAACCATTCTAAAATAAAGAAAATAATATTATGTTACAATATATCTGTAGAACTATAACAGACGGTATTTGTAATAAGTTTTTTCTTGGTCGCTTTTTTTCTCAAAATAGAATTGACATACACACATGATATAAAAAACCTGCGATATCTGATTGTGATGAGATCCGTGTTCACCAGCGGATTTATCATCACGATCATTACATTATAATTATCACATTTTTTGTCATTCAATAAAAATAAAATTTATTCATACATGATATTGTAAATGTTTTAAATTCTGTTAATATAAATATTATATTTAAAATTTTAATATAACAAAACATATTATTATAACATGGTTATAAACGTGAAGGAAACAAGACAAGTATGTAAGGATCAGTTCTCTTTGCCTACCCCTACGAGCTGGCGTGCAGGTTTTGATGTTGTAAAATTTTGACCTGATTTTTGGTAACAGCACCTACCTACTAGATAAAAATAACGCTGCTGTAACGATTACCTAATTGTATATTATTACTACTAAGTTAATATATGTGTAATGTAAATGTAATTATTGGTAACCAGAATTGAAAAATAAACGAATAAGTACCTAATACTGCTTGAATACTTATAGATAACATTTTCTTTTACAGATTGTCCTCAACTCTATGCACCGGTACCAGCCGCGGATCCACCTGGTGAAGGTGCGGGAAGGCGGCGGCCCCATCACGGACCTGTCGCGGGAGCAGCACCGGACCTTCATCTTCCCGGAGACGGTCTTCACCGCTGTCACCGCCTACCAGAACCAGCTTATAACGAAGTTGAAAATAGATTCAAACCCATTTGCAAAAGGATTCCGAGACTCCTCAAGATTAACAGATTTTGATAGGTAAGGTTCTTTTATTTCGTCTGTTCTTTTATTTTATTTCTTATTTAGAAGATGATCCATCATGAAAATGATCCAGGTCCTGTCCAGGTCTACTTGGTTCTGATTGGAAATCATTATTTGCAAAACTATTTTCTTCCATTTTCGTTGACATTTCGGTTACCGCGGACGTTCATTGACGCTTCAAAAACACGCAGCGAACACGTGGTCGGTACCGGGAGATTTAAAATATATCCATAACCCGTCGACTCATCGATATTTCATCCCATCATCCAAACCGCCTCTTCGTCTGCCGTTATCCTCGTACAAAAAAAGGAAAGTGTTTGGGAGGTGACCGACACATGTCCGAAATTCGTAGGTTTTAAACGTTCAAAGCGGCGCTGGAGGCGAGTTTGATAAATTGGCAGGTTATTAGCAACAGTTGAAAGGCATTAGGTCGGCCGCCCTGCAATTTGTGCGGCGTGCGGCTCTCACATGAATAAAAGATTAAAAACGCGCCTCCTCCGCTGATTGCGGCGATACGACCGATACGACCCAATACCGATCGAACGATTTAGGGATGCTCCACGTTGTTATCCCCCTATCAGTTTAATCGTCTCAATACTTAATGTCTATAAATATTCCAACTGAATGATTTACGACTTTTTAATATTTTTGATTTTTTTAGGGTAAAATGCAGTTAGGAACTTAAATTTTAACTAGGACTAGGGATTGATACTGAGGTTCCTTCTTGAATAATATCTCCTTTTAAAAGCTAATTAAGTAACTATATTATAAATATAAATATGATGAAGCATATTCAAAAACAATAGTAATGAATAGGTACCTACTGGTATGAAAATTTGAAAAGAATGTCATAGCATTCTCTAAAGTCTAAATCATGATTCATGAGGAATAGTATTGTCCAGCCGAATAAGTAAAAACACAAATGATCCAATTTGGCCTGATGTTTATTGCCGTCATAAATTACTCATAATGACAAAATTTACACCTACAAATGTGGGCTATGGACAGTCCAAACGGAATGTGTAATTTGGACTCGCACTCATTATGTTAAAACTGTGCCGCCCGAGACGAGAGCCGTCGGCTATAATCGAGTGCGGCTCTCGACCACTACCTCCGGCTCGCTTCTCGCACACGGCCGGCGTTTCTGTATTAAAGAGAGGTAATTCCAAGTTAACACTTTCGAGGATGCGGTTGCGAGAAGGCGTGGTAGGGCTCGTGGAAACAGCGCACGTCAACAGCGTGCGCGCCCGCCGGCGCCGGCCGCGTAATTACAGGCCGCGCTTCTCATTATGCTCTAAACGACAAATTAAAGCGTATTTCTATTATCTGCCCATCGGTTTGATGGTCCGCTGACCGGTTCCACGCGGAACGCTCAGTGACGCGTTGAAATGGACCCCACTCGCGAAAAATCTATACTTATATCATCACGTGAAATTGCGCTTGACAAGTGAACCTGTTAATAAGTACAGGTGTCGAGACTCCGTGGATGCCAGCACGTCTTTCGTGGTGTTTCTTCTTTTAGTTCGTTTTTGTTGTCTTTTATATGTGCGAAGAAATACCTAGAAAATACATAAAAATTATGACTGATTCATAGAAAAGGACTTATTTTAAACATCTTACGTAGATACTTTTAAATTTTTGTTTCCGTCTTTATATACTTACCATTAATTTCGCCTCACGCGACACTTGTATTATATAATTTAATCACGTGACATGGTAAATTCTTAGGAACGGTTAAGCGAAAACGAAAAGTAGGCACGAAAGACATAATCGCTTTTACAAAATCTATAACATTTATCACTTGGCAGATAATAAACATTTAATCCTGGCTGGTTGCCACGGGCGCATAAATTAAATGTAAACAGCAGGCCCTGGTTTTCAATCCAAGCGCCATAGGTGTGAATTGCTAACGTTGTATAATATATAAATTACATAATAAACGGTCTCTAAATCATATTTCATCTAATCGTGAGTCACGGCCGGCGATAGACAAAATGATCAGTGGTTTATTGAAGCTATTAATAATGTAATCTTCGGACACGTCAGTGTGTGGCTACCGATTCGGACTAATTGATACAGCGACGCAGCGTTGATAGTTCGCCGCTCTAGTGATTGACGGCTAATTCGAGATGTTATCAACGCAATTACCACGCTTCCTTCGCCCGTCGCTACCGATTCTGATTGTGAAAGTGCCTTCTTACTTTGGCCTTTAACGATTGGAATTTCTGTTTCTTATTAACACGTTAAAGTTTAACGTTAATTTATGATGCAATATAATTAGAATACAATTATAAGTAATGAAAAACTTATAGTTCTTAATAGGATATAAAATAGCATATTATGATGTCATGACTTACAAATTGTACACTTAAAATAATTTGAATGATTTACACCTTAAATTACGCCATATAGATTAGCTAATGCGAAACGGAACTTGTGACTTTGTCACACATGCTGATGTTTTTTTAGTACGTTTTGTCATAGCATGATGTTGACAACGACGTCTGAATAAGTTATCGACGTCTAATAAGTAAAGTTTACTTAGTTTTCATTTTTTTTAGCTGTAATGCTTTAATTTTCCTTGTCTCTGAAGTGAAATAACTCAACTACTTCAGATAATTTCAACTGACTCTATATCAAATGATTATCTCAATTGACTCTTACTCAAATGACTCTATCTCAACTGACTATCTCCAATGGCTCTAATTCAAATTGCTCTTTCTTTCACTGGAGCTACTTAGCTCTATCTCCACTTGTGTTTCTTTGTTTGTTTCGAATGAATTTCCTCAACGTTTAATTTTGATGACTGCGCTAAAACTTCGCTAAGTTGTTAAGCGAAGGTCGCTCGCTACATTACATTGTAGCTCAAGTGTAGCGACTAGTGTTTAAATACACTCGGTTTTCCTTTGTACAAAGTTGCTGAATAAATTGGTTTTTATGATGATAACTGTACTTATTTTCTTATTTTTTTCATAATTAACCGAACAACAACACCTTTAACGCTAAGCTATCAAGCTGTGCTAAATAAGTATACGTAGGTATACATATATCTCAAAATGTATAGTTTTTGGCACCCCCCTAAAATTTGACTTTAGATTAGGAATTTAATCTACAAAAATTATAAAATTTCATATTGTCCTATTGAAAATACAGGCTATATTTTTAAACACCGCATAATTTTATACAGCAACCCGTGGCCCGCTAGGTAAATATTAATTTTACAGTTAATAACGGATAATGTAGAAACCTATTGGTGTGATTGCCCACGGTTCCACACGTCTGTATCATCTGTGGCCGGCTCCCGCGCCTCTTACAAGAGCGGACTCGTAATTCAGTTCAACGCGCCACCAGATTTTATCTCGCGGTAAATTGCCACTCTCGGTTCTGTCACCTCGTAAAATCGATCTGACGGTTAAATTTTAACGTTATACGCACGTATTTAAACATTTGCGGTTGATTTATAAAGATATTTGGCTTTTAATATGAAGCTAAAAATAGTTTAACTATATCTTAATGGTCGGTGTGTTGGGAATAGATGATAAATACAAGCAAAGAGTGTTGTTAAAATGTTTACTAAGTAATATTACGAACACACACAGCAACTGCCACTAGTTACTCAGTGCGGTGTCACTTTTACCACTTTATTGTTCTTCTTATCTTAAATCGCTCAACCTATTTGTCGGACCTCTAGTGTTGCGATGTATATGGACGTTGGCGATCTCTTATAAGAAAACTTTTTTAGAGGGCACAACATTTTATCCTTGCTCCTTAGGATTTCTCATGTCTGCAGGAGATTCACTCTGCCTACTTTTTTTTCTACACTTCACCAGAACCATAAAAATCAGCATAAAGTCAATTCAACACGTAAAGATTCTTATATCCATATAAAATATTCTAATGATCCATTTTAAATACAATTCTAATTATTTTAATGGTTGTTATTAACATCTATCTATGTATAACTATTTCATTTAATTATCATTAAATGCCATTTAATATCAGAAGTATTTCTATTACCGTCTTAATATTCATACCAACATTAATTAATAAAAACAACCGTAAAATTTAATACTAGGGTGCATATTTACCGATGAAAATATAAATCAATTTAGATTAAAACTATTAAACGACAATATATTGTGGCTACCATTAAATTATGTTAATATAATATATATTTTATAAACTTATAAAAAGGGAAAGTCACCAAATTGTCTGTGCGTGATATTATAAACTAGCTTATGTCTAGGACTTCCTGGGTTGCTGGCTTCCTAAATGATATCGTAAGTTGTTTTTCAGTGAGATAAATACCATGAATATAGGATAATATAAACAATCAATACATATAACAATATTAATCTTAATTAAATAGATAAACAATCTCAGTGTGCATCTAGAAAATAAAAAAAAGTTTTTTTTCTTTTCTAGAGAAGATTTTTGCGTGCATGCACTACGGTTGACTTATTTCATTTATATAGATAGCGGTTTGCATAAAATGAAAACAAATAAAACAGGATTTTCTAAGAAATAATAAAACGCATGGCATATTATGTCTAAATTGTTCCCATTGCGTCTGATAGACGTGTTTCTCAGGCGGATCCGCGCGAGTGCTGTTATTGTTCAATACAATTTGTTATCGATAAAATGATTAAATATTAATTTATTGCATGTATAGTGTATATCATATCGTGCCAATGTATAATTTATTATGTAATTACTCATTACAAATAAGTATTTGTTGTGACCAGTACCTAAGTTTTGCTTTTACAATGATTTCAATGTTTTCTCTCAAGATGAAATCAATTTACTTAGTAAGAAGAAATATGCTTAGTAAATTGTAAAAAAAATAAAAAGCTACACTAATGCTATTTATATTGCAAAAACGCAGTATAATAAAAATGTGTATCAAAGGACTTTAGAAACGATCCGTCCGCTGGATTTCATATCTAGTGCAATTATTATAATTATTTTTTTTTCAAAAAAGTGCATCAAAGACGCGCCGTTCCAGCAACACATTTACTGAATTTATGTGCATAAATATGCACGATACATAACATGTATACATTACCAATTTGCGATAAAAATATCAAGTCACGGTGCGAGAGACGTGTAATTTATTTGTCACGTTCACAATTTGCATTCATATCGATAGAGAGTATCGATATTGATTACGGCATGGGGCCATCACTAGGCGGTCTCTTAGAGCCGCCGCCCTGTAATTTGCCGGCGAGTGTTGGCTATTACAGCTGATACCGGGATCATAATAAATACACCATTAACGCCTCCATAGCACCCGAAACGATATAACATAATATAATATGCTCACACTCCGGCTCATCGGCGTATTACTAAATTATACTTGAATTACTATCTGTGATATTAAATCTCTTTATGGATATTCATCATTATCGGCCTTTTGATCTAATGACATGCAACTGGTACTGTCATGAAATATTGTAGTCAAATTGGGCTAGTTTGACCAAGGAAGTATTATATCCGTCTAAATTTTAACAATTTTCAAGTCAGTCCAAAGTCCAAACATATCCAAAGTCGGTCGTGAGGAACAATCATAAATATACCTGCCTAATTAACTGATTTTATATATTTAGTAACTTATGAGTTCATGACTACCTACAACAATTATAATATGACTTCAGAAAAGGTTTATCGAATCTTGTATTCTTTTTGGTGTTTCGTAAGGTTTTACGCGCATAATGTCTATCCTCAAAATACATGGGACACGTAATTGTAGGTCACATAAAATCAGTAAAAAAATAATCTTAATTCAATAAATTTTATAAAGCCGTAAATTAGTCGTAATCATTTTAATGTGTTAAAGGAAGTGTGAGATAATGCCATGTTACCACCGCAACGAAACTGCCCATTATTGCTTTCATAGATATTAAAAACGCACAACTACCTGTTTATAGGATACAGAGATCAATTAGTTCTGGAGTCGTCAAGTGAAATGGAATGATGTTACGGGCTTAGCAACGACCGAAGTCGCTCTCCATCTCGCTCTTCACAAAGGGTATACGTTGATGGACCTGATTTGGCGGCGCCTGCGGCCTCGCCGGTGATAGATTAAATTCGACACGGCATCTCGTGATGTCATGCCAATTACGAGGCTCACCTGGAGCCGGCAGATCGTCACGCTCGCTTACCGGACCGTATCTCAGGCCTCACGTGCTTTATACCCCGGGTATTAGAATCATATTATTATATTGATTGCGTGCGTTTTTGCAAACTGGTTCTCAAATTATAATTAAGTGCCCATGCTGTGATATGCCGCCTTCATCGTCCTTGGCGTATGTTAATGAAGCAGTAATCTAAATATTTCTAAGACATTACTTACAAAACAGTACAGCGTTGCTCTCGTATTAAGCAGATGTGACCGATGAATTAAATCACTTTAGCCTTGTCTCAATATCAAGAGTTGTACTAGATATGACAAAGAGCAAAGCAGGCCCGGTTTCAGAGCCACCCAGGCTCCCGGGTATCGTGCGTAAATGCATTCCCCTGCGAAAACAAAAAAAAAAAAAAAAAGCTGTCCTACTCTAAAACCCAGACAGAACAAAATGCGCTTAAGCATTCCAGAAGTACGAGAAGTTTATATATCACACTGGTCGAACAGTCTTAAAGAATAACTAGGCTAACTTTTGAGCTTGTCCAGAAAACTTCTTAAAAAAAAACAATTTTTTCGTTACAAATGTTTTTCATAGGTATCTATCCGTGCATTCAAGCATGCCATAACATCACGCTTGAATGCTTGGCAAGTTCTTTAATTAACAATTTACTAATTAATAAACAATTGTGACATACAACCGGATATGTGTGAATATAATTATATATCGACTAAAATAGTGCATTAGCAGGAAGCACGTAGGACTGCGGTCACGACAACCTCCGAGAACCGATAAAGGGCATCACGCATTGGTCAGTAAACTGGGAATGTTGGCCGTTAACTCCGCACTCGTAAATTTATTTCGACGAAAATACACGAGAAACACTTGTGTGTTTTTTTATAAAAATTGAGACGACTTGGTCGTGCTGTAAATGGTCTAGATATACTTTTCATGTACTTTTATAATTAGTTTTTGGACAGTATAGAAATTATATAAGATTCACTGCTTTGTTTTAAGTTGTTAGCTTTTAATGTTTCACTGCATTGTTTTAAGTTGTTAGCTCTTAATTTTTCTTTATAGTTGGTAAGAGTGTGAAGAGTTTTTAGGTCCCAAATAAAAAAAAATAAAAATAAAACCAAACCAAATCGGATGTTTTATCCTGCGATAAATTAGGGTTTTCTCAGCAGTGGAAGGTTACTGGCTGATGACAATAATATGTACCTAACACACGTGTGATGGACCCCAAAGTTTACGATATACTTGGTGCTAGAATGGCTTTATCTCATGGTAAATTACAAGTTTCATCATACTTAAAATGTAAAATTATATCCATTTAAATCTATCGTCATAATACGCAATTACGAAACGCTCAGTGAAGTACAATAAAGTTTTACGAGAGTACGCAACTCGCAAGTTTTAAAAACACGTGGCCCCCGGTGGCCGATGTTCGCAGAACTCCAGTTTATAGTCTATGGCCTGCTGAAAGCCAACGAACGAACTCGCGAAACGTGGCGTTCGCGGAATTAGCAGTAGATTCAGTGGGAGTCACCGAAATAGAATGCCTATCTACAGGCCTTTCCTGTTCCTTAGTGTCTTCTTTGAATGCGCTACTGTTCTGTGTGCATAACATATTTTTTTATTCAAAAGAGGATATTATGAAAATAATCAGACTTTATTGATTGTAAAAACTTTTTTGATGTTCCTCTTCTTATTTGACTCAAAATAACACAACGTAACCCTGTCGTCAAATCTAGATCTAAATTTAGTCACTAAAGTAGTCTAAAATAAAGTACCAAATTAACTCGACTTCAAAGTTGAAATTGCGCATATTATGTAGGTACATATAACGAACATAACTACCAACATAATGGTAATGGTATACTTATTACTTTAGTTAAAATCAGGCGAGTAACACGACTCGTCATTGTTCTCCTGTATGCTGATTCAGACCAATTGGCGCCTTTCAAGGAGAATTCTTAAGGGTTTTTACTGAATCAAATTTACCGATTCTCTCATTGCTGTTTATAATAATAATAAAGTATTTTATATTAGTAACATTTTTTTTTTTTATGGTATAGGAGGGTAAACGAGCAGCCGGAGCCATTTTCATGACTACCGACGCCCACAAACATCCGCATAGAGGCTATTACAGATGCGCTGCCCTCCTTTCTTCTCCCACCTCCATGGGCCACCGGCAACTTACACACCGCACGAAACGCGACAGCACAGAGCTGTCACTTTACGCCAGTCTCGTGTAACATGTGTGTGATTTTGTTATAGGTTTATCTTATCATCTAAGTTAAGTTAAATATACAATCGGCTATATTGTTTTATTGAAATGCAACATTTCCATATTTTCAGAGATCCAATGGAGCTGATGTTGATGGAGCAGCAGCTTCTTCGATCACCGCTGAGGCTGTACTCCGGATCCGGTCCAGGGGAAGACGAGGCTGAGAAACGAGCAGCCTGGGCCAGAACACCGCCCGCATTGCAGTTGCTGGCGCTCGGGGGGCGAGCGTGGCCGTCGGCGTGGCCACAACCACTGGCGTTACCCTCAGATCTCTGGATACAAAAACCTCCAAGCACCTTACGTTATTGCCCTTACCCTTCCCCCGCGCACCACTCCGCGCCGCCACGGCCCGATCATACACAGTCACCGAGACATCCAATGTGAATCTAGGAGCAGAACTGATCTTACAAGCTGATAAAATAAGTATATTGTGCTGTGAACCCCATAGTGGCTGTATAAGTGGTAAATGGATAAGGCTTTATGTATTTAACTATAAATGTACCTAAATATGATAGAAATTATTGTATGTACGCTTACCGCAAAATTGTTTGTCCAATCTGAAGTTAAAGTGTCTGCTCTTGAATCTATAATTAAACATGGCGAGGAATACGCCTCGTGTTCAGTCTCGGCAGCTAATTTTGCGCTGAGTGTAATGCACTAATATAATATAGTAATATACAATACGATTCGTATTGTAATTGTAATATAATATATTATGTAATTCATAACAAAAGGTTCCTACCCAAAATATTATGTATAGTTAGATAAATTACAGTTACCCTGTTTTGTTTCATATTCCATATTAAATTAATATAATATAAATTATTTGTGACCGAATTATAAATTGAAATTAAGAATAACCAAAGATCGTAGCAGAGTCTATTGTAAAAATATATGAGTCGCTGACCTCTACATTTATGCTATTATGTCATGGCTGGTAAATAAATATAGACCTATGCAATTATAGACATTCCAATAAATAAAGTAGGATTTTTTGATTTTTTAGTATAATTTTTCCCAGTCAAAGTTGTTGTGCAAGAAAAGTGATTTTTTCCAATTTTATTTCAAAATATAACTATTAGGTAATATCATTAGTTCCTTATATAAATACCTGGAAATTTACTTTCTTTTTGTATTAAGTAATATATATAAGTTCTTCACAGCAAAATTATTTTTATGAAACAGAAATAAATAAATAGAAAAATGCCAGTGAACACCTAATTAGTATGTGTTTAATGTAATATAATATAATAAACATTACTTAACTATTTTAAAGTAAATTTGTCTATTAATGAAAAATAAATTTTAAATCCAACTCATAAATATTTTTCATTTTAAGTTAAATATTAAAATTGTATGATTATTTAAATAATGTACAAGTTTATAATTTGAAAGTTTTAATACCTGCAACCTTTGAAAGAATCTATAAAGTATTTCTGTACCTATATAGATAAGTTTTAGTTAATTATTTAAAAAAAAAATATTTCAAAGTTGAATATATGTGTTACGTTTAGATTTTTCAATTAGAAAAAGTAACTGAAAAAAAATAACGTAGAAAAAATCCTTTTTTGGTATCGGTTCTTTTGGGTGATAAGTGATTATTATGGTTGTATTATAGAGTATTTATGTTCCCATTCCTGTAAAATACTTGTACGTATTGTATAGTAGCCGACTAAATTATTTTTGTAGATTAAGCTGTATATACGCCACATAGATGTTGGTATCGAATAAGATATTTTCAAAATTGTAGAAAAAATATTTTACAGCGACTGCTTTGATTAAAAACTCCTTAGATTGTGTTGAAATAAATTGAACTTTTTTATTGTATAGTTGCTCTAAAGTTTCTTGTTTCTCGTCACATTTTAGCGCTTAGTAATCAGGTCTGAGTGTGTAACAAATATAACAAGCAAAAAATGTTTGTAATTAAAAATAAATATTTGCATGGATTCAGAACTTCAATAATTGTGTCTAGCAGAAGATCAAAAAAAAATATAACATGTTGTCTCTCTGAATAGTATATTCTCCTTGGGAAAGCAAATCTGTAACGTACTCTCGTACGCCGTTCATCTGCATGCATCGTCAGTCGAGGAAAAAATGAACTTTAACTAGAGATGTTAAAATTCAATTTGGCATATAATATTCCGAAAATGGGCTGTATGTATTGATGATTATAATGAATTCTGATAAATATGTGTGAAATAATATCGGCCCTAATATAGTGCTAAAATCTCTGATTCAGCTGCTGGCTATAGTTATAATGATTTTGTGAACGCCACGCCATAGAGATAAAATAATATAATAGACTAACAAACTGTAGACATGTAAAAACCTTTTATTGAAATTAGCTAAATTTGAAATAACACTACTCATTTACATGCATATAAATTGAATTCAGAATCTATTTACAAATAAACATGTAGATACACTTACTAAAATGATGTGCACTACCTTCTCATCATATTGCTCTACAATTGGGTCCATGTCATTAATACATGAAACATGCGCGGTAATTCATATTTTCTGATCGAGAAGACTGAAAATTAATAACTTGTTATTTAATTATTTGCATTATGGCGATCATATGTAAATTAGATTATATCAAAAATAACATTCCAGTATTTATTGTCTTTATTTCACATGTATGCTGATGTCTTAAAACTGTCATCCTTCATCATTTGTTACAACTTTACTAACTAAAGTCCCGATATTTACTTTAAGATGTAAATTGTAATACAATGTGAGCAGTCGCAAGTAGTGACACATATCAGGGTAAAGCCCTACGTGTTAATAAACTGAATCAAATCATATTGTTGTTTTATTTTTACTTAAATATCTGATTACGGACTAGAGTTTGGTGGCGACAGTGGTTTTCATAAGGACTGTGGTCGAATAGAGGCGGCACAATGGATTTCTTTTCCACCATCTCGCACACACATAACAGTGACACAAATTCATCACCCAACGTACTCTCGTAATAAATCGATGAAGCTGTGCCTATTGGATTTCGATTACACACTAAAAAAGGTGTGTAAAAAAGTAGCGTGAAAACCCATTCGTGTAACCCATCTGTATTTTATATATTATCCCCACAACACATGTTTTGGGCCACTATAGTCACTTACTATTAAGCTACTGAACTGCCCGTTTTCTTTGAAAAAAATAAAAGCATAGGCGGGCAGAGAAGCANNAGAGAAGCAGCTTGATTCGTTCATAAACATCCGTGCAATCTGAGAACAAGGAGCAATACGAGCTGATACCTGAACCTACATATTTTAAAGTTGCTGATAAATTAATTAATATACCAGAACATAGAGGGCGTTTTAGTTAATTTATTTTTCACGGGTCTCATTTTGGATACGAATATTCGGTATTTTAATATTATATAACAACAATGAAAATATGTATATATGTACAATGTACATGTCGATGGTTATCGTCAAAGAAGACAAAAATGTGCAAAATTTTCAATTCTTTTCTGTTAGCTAATATCAAATGCGTAATATCAAACATTCTACAGGTGCATAATTAATGCTATGCCCCTGTTCCCCAATAAAACTGATTAAATTATGAGAAAGGATAATGGACAGCCAGTCCACTAATATTGTCTACCAATGATACCTATTGGATAACATGTACTTGTGGCTCGCTGAAAAGAAACCTTATATGTTGCTTTATTGGATTTCTAACTACCTATTGATCAATAATTTTCACACAATTGTCTGTCGTTCACTCGAAAATGAACAAACCAAAATTGGTTATAAGCATTCATACAACCAATTCTAAACTTTTTAGCTAGTTAATAAACCAGATCGATTTTGACGACGAAATGGACGATACCTACTTGGTTTAATGTCTAAAACATGCACATAAACATTTACCTCCCATTTCATCAAAACAGCTAGAGTATCGGGACAGCTGGAACAGTAATTTTTTTTATATGCAATCGTCTCCGAAAAGTCGGAGTCTTTCGATGACTGTCGACGTACACAAACATCCGCATTGTTGCTGTGTTGAGATGTGTTGCCCTCCTCCTCTTTCCCTCAATGAGACACCAGCAACACAAACCGCATGATTTCATGTGGTTCATATTACAAGATCATCACAATATACCGTCGCAAAGTAATGCATTTGCATTCCTTATTTATACTTTACGGTGTCTTGTGATAGCACAATTTACCTAAAATTCATGGTCACCTCTCATGAAGCTCGTTAGGATTCAGCACAGATCCACAGATATCAAGGCGGGCAGCCTGCATCTAGTCACAACGTAAACATCTCAGCGCACAACTCAATCCGCCGAACCATTACCATCTCCGTAAGCGCGCTCGGTAAATAATCGTCACACTTTTATATTCCATCTTTATTAAGTGTCATTAGGCGTTATTAAGCGCGTATATATCGACGGTCGGCCTTCCGTCCGTACGGTAATTGCCGTCGATGTGGCGGCCTACAAATTGAAAGCGGCCGCGGCCCGAGGCGTGTATTGATGGATCTGCTGCCATCGACAAATTATAGCCGACCCTTGCGACAGCTTCGCAAATGTGCGTATAATGCTAGTAAATAATACGGCCTTCGCTATAAATTCATAAGGATGTAAGTGTCTAAGTGTTAGGTCGCAAGACGTGTGTGAGACTAAACGATTAGAGGGAAATAAAACGGACAAGATCACAACATCACACTAAAATTATAATGTTTACAACATTGTATATTGTGGTTAGTTACGTTTTATAATAATGCTTGCTTACATCATATATATTATTCATTACAGATAAATATTTAGATAGTTTAGAAACAAGTTGCGATAACATTGACAAGACATTGATTATGTTGTGTATTCGGTTTTATTTTAAGAGTTATTTTTATACGGGTGAAAATTATGTCGTCTTGAATCAAATTTTTGAATAAATTTTAAAATAATACCTATAGAATAAGTAAGCAATAATTTTATAGACGTATATTGTCTTTTGTACACAGTTGTGCCTTGGAATTAATAGTCATTCATTTTCTCGGGATGAAAAGCATTTTAATGTCAAAGATCTCAGTGTTTTGATCACTTTTGCGGGAACATACCTACATTGAAACTTTCGCATTTATACAGTATGTATACTTACAGTATTTTTTATGTCAGTGGAAATATATTTTGCACAATTATCATCATAACTATGACACTGTCGCAAAAGCAATTTAAAATACATGTTTATTAAACATTCATTACACGAAGTGCGCTTTCATAGTCCTTTGTTCGACACGAGGGACATTAAAAGAAGAGGTCCGAGCGACGCATAAATTAGCGAGAGCGTGTTCCGCAGACATCGCCTGATTGACTCCTTTCATTACAGCGCCGCATTGTTCGGGAGAAAAATTACATATCCTTTTGGAATCACAACACATTTCATAATTATGGTCTATTGTAGCTCTGTCCGGGCTAATTCCTGGACGGCGGTCTCCTCGCCCGGGTTGGAGATATTCGCCCACTCGAGGTGATCGCATAATGGCCGACGTTGATTAGCTTTCGAGGGAGACACTAGTTCGAGGAAAGGCTTGGTATTTATAGTGTGTTGTTAACGGGGTTTCTTATTTCTCTTACTGAGTAATTACAATTAGCTATGAGCTGTAAAGGTTTTTATTATGGTTTATTTAATAATTTAACAAGCCTTACGTTTCATATGCTTTATGGCAACCATGGTTAAGGTGGATTTTCTCTCTGTCTGCCCATGACTATGGTTGATAAAAATCTTCTGTAGCGTAGGGCTTCATATATTAAATGTTATATCTAAACAGACTACGTTCAAATTTCTTGAAATAATTTTATTGTAATGAATAACATTCTTACTACTTATACTTATTTATTATTGACTAGTTTCATATCGCAGCTTTGCCTGTGTGGATTTCGGACTTTAAAAATGGAGGTTCCCAATTCTTCCGAATGAAAGATTTACAGTTCCTCCCCCGTAGGTGATAGCGTGATAATATGTAGCCCATATGTTGACCCGACCTTTAGCCCGGACAGACATATAGACAAACAGACCAAAATTCTAAAAACCGTATTTTTGGCTTCGATATCGATTGTAGATCACGTCCCCAGTTTTCTTTTAAAAAATATTCAATGTACTGGTTTGACTTTCCTACGAATCCTGCTTTATCCTAGGGGATAAAAATTATCCTATAATCTAAGTCAGCTAATACCCTATCAGTAGGTATATTATATCGGTTTGCATGCTTCAGCTGTGCCAGAATTTTGACTGCCAAAATTACTAAGACTACATTAGCCATGTGAGATCGCACCTTAACTTCCTAGTTAGTATCCTAAGGGATAAAAATGGGTCACCATCATCATCATCATCTTCTGTATAAAAAAATTATCAAAATTCGTTCAGTAGTTTCGGCGTGATTGACGGACAAATGACATCCAAATACCCAAACATGAAATAAACTTTCACACTTTTATTAGTGTGATTATTTGGCAACATATCCGTGGACTATAATAGCTACAGGTATGTATTTAATTAAAACGTAGGTAAATTTCACTACCTATCAAAATATCAAAACCAAATCTATCAATTTAAATCGGACGGTGATCTTTAATTCGCAAAGATTCTGAAATATGGATAGTAAACTGTAATATGTTAAATAAAATACAATCGGAGCCCCGCTGTACTACTCACGTCAAATGCAATAGGTACATATTTTTTTCGGGATACAATAAAAATAAATAAATAATAATAATAATTTTATTATTATAAATCAGGATACAAAGTATCATAGTGTCCAATTTCGCATGGTAGGTAATCCATAGATGTGCCAAATTTTATCGAAATCCGTGCAATAGTATTTTCACAATTATTATTGTAGTAAGTATAATTTTACCGTTAGTATTATACATTACCTTAGTTATTAGTAGTAGTAGTTGTTGCCCGCGGCTTCGCTCGCGTGGTTTTTCGCGATAAAAAGGAGTCAATGGCATTCTTCAGTTCTTTGAATATCTTCATACTAAAATAACATTTCCACAATAAGCAATCTAACTCTTGTTTAGAACACTAACGTTTCTGTCAAATATTTTACAGTAGCAATTTCACTTGATTACTAAGGACGTACGTCAGACTGTTTTGCGCCTTTGATAATGCCATCTATATCGCTTATTTAATTAATTTGATGGAAATCTGTTTTCCCATGAAAGTTTTTCTTGATAGAAAGGAGCCTATAGCACTCTTCAGACCTGCAAATATCTTCATTCCAAATATATCACATCGATCCGTTGACCTGCTTTGATGTGAAAGAAAGACAAACAAACAAACACACTTACGCTTTTATAATATTAAAATTCAAAAAATAAATATGGAAATATAGATGGTAAACTCGATTAATATACCTAGGTATTCGCTTAAAATTAAACTCATAAATAAACTTATTTGTTTTACATGTAAATATTTTATGTACCTACTTATTATTTTGATTCGTAGAATAAAGAATTAAGTGATGCCCATCGCAACATGTTCCTGAAAGTTGTATCCAAATCGTATCTGAATTTCGCCGTTCCTAAGATTAGTTTTACAGTTACAGTTATACTATACAATTTCTATATACATATTTGTAAAAGTTTAAATGGCTCCGATTGCTTATTTACCCCTCTATACCTTAAAAAAAATGTTTTGCTACAAACATCGGTTTTTGGGTCCTCTACACTTACTACATTTTACGTACAAACATTCCAGAATGAAGATAGAGAATCAAAGCTCGTGTGTTGGTATTAATTACAATAATTTATAATATCTCGCAGCAGTACTGTTCCGACTAATGCAGATAATCAGTGATCAAGAGCAATAGATATCCTTCACGTGCGATCCCGCTGTGGTCATGCCCCGCAGATTCAGATCTACATTATTTCTCCGGTGGGAACCATTAGTAATTTTTATACTTTGCGATTGTGTGTACACATTTATTCTGGTGCACTTGTATTGTTTTGACGTTGTAAAGTTTTGTAAATATTGGTGACGGCATTAGCTTTTCAAGGTAGGTCTTCTTTAAGGACTCTGGTATAATTAGGGTTTTATAAAAATACTCGTGAAGGCTTGCTCTATATATTTTGTGCACTCTGTCTAGTAATTAGGAGATATGCTGCGAGTATAAGTAAATACTGATGAACCTAACAAAAAGAATTGTTTCTCGAAAAAAAATGTAGTGGTAGACGTACGTCTTTATTAGGGTTCCGTAGCCATTTGGCAGAAAGCTGAACCCTTATAGATTCGTCATGTCTGTCTGTCTGTCCGTCAGTGTGTCCGTATGTCACAGTCATTTTTTTCCGATACTATTGGGCCTTCGTAGTTGAAACTTTCTTGGTTGATTTATTTTGTGAACCGCTATTCGAATTTTGAATAAAAATAAATAAATAAAAAAATAAAAGGGGGCACTCCATACATAGAACTTAATCTAAAAATATGTTTTTCATCAAAACCTTTATGTGAAGGGTGTCTATGAATATGTCTTCAAAAAAGACATTACTTAAAAGGTTACTGAAACCGTTTTTCGTCAAAATCAATTGTTTGAAAGATACAAAGAAAATTGGTTTGAGCGAGATATCATTATTAGTTTTGAGAAATAATACATTTACAAAAAACGCAAATACAACCTTGTCGTTCATACAAACGCTATGAAAAACCAAGTTATTTTATTTTCTGGTAAAAAATATCGCAGAGACTAACCTATTATTATATGTAGAGTTTATAATATAGAGTTTGTTTCACCGGTTCTTCTCAGGACAGGGGTTGAACCGGTGGTAGATGAAATTTTTGACGATCAAAAAGCAATTTTTTAAATTCTATTTTGAATAAAAATATTTTGATTTTTATTTTGATTTATACCTTTCGCTGGTATGGAACCCGCGGTGTGCAAGTTCGACTAGCACTTGGCCGGTTTTTTAAGCACTTACGTTCAATAGCGATTTCTGATCAAAAATTTTACTGGAATTAAAAAAATATTCCTCAATCTATCACATGGATTAAAGTATCTACGTATAATAAATAAGTAAATTAAAGTAATACTATAAAAACAATAAAGGTCCACAACAAAACAAGCTTGCGTTTAGCGTTTAGAAACTAAAATAAAACGGTGAAATTGGAAACAGACTAATGGAGGGATTTTGAACGCAACAATTGGATAGCGGGCCCGAGATGTCCTGTCGAATTGGTACAGACAAGTCGGTTGTACAAACGTTTTTCTAAGTCAATGGCGCAATTGTAACGGTGTCCGTCTGTCGGCCGCGTCCGGCGTCAGCTGCCAGCTTCGATAGACAAGTAAATAGAGAGGCTAATCGTCGCGCCAGGGAAACGGCGAATTATACCGTCACGGAGGCCTAGCAATTGCTTTGTTTATCGCTGATAGATGTGTGAACTGATCACTGCCCGCCGCGGAAACTTTCCAATAAGACCAAGAATAAGCTTTATTTTAGCTGGATTCCACAGGCCATCAACAGCATAGGTTTTATGTTTTCATGCCAGAATACAACAACATACAGCACATTTTACTGATTGATTGATCTTGTTGTAAGCCTGTTTAAGATCGTGAGCCCCTGCGTTCAGGTCCCAGGTATGAAACAAAATTGTAGAAAATGTAATCTTCGGAGTTTTTAATTTCTAATGAGAGTCCAAGTCGGAGGGATTTAACGAAAAGCCATGTTTAGCTTTCGATGTTGGGTATGGTTGTCTCGTGTCTATCTCCTCCCCAAAGTGCTGTCACCTTGAACACCTCGTGGAGAGGGGACTTGCGTGCCTCTGTGATCCCCAAGGCTATGAGGGATAGGGCTACCCATACCGGACAGTCTCACTCAGTTGGGAGGTCCTCCAGTCGTCCCTCTGAATCAGCAGCCTCTTTCCCGAGGCCAGCCTGTCACCGAAGGGATCCTGTTGCTTGCAGATCCAGGACACTCCAATAATAGCGGCTGAAAGCACCCGCAGGGGTTTAGTCGGTAGTGCACCCACGTTTGCGAGACCGAAACTGTACCAGGTTGAACCACCGGGGCTCCTAAGTAGCGTGCGTAAGGGCATTCCCATATATATTTTTCATTTCCATATACTGCGTCAGGTTTTATTGTTATAATAGATGAAGGTAGATTGATGACGATATTTCGTATATGTATCATTTTTTAAGTAATTCCTCTTGTAACAGGTATATGTATCAACTTTTAAAGTAATTCCTCGTGTAACAGGTATTGCTACATTGCAGGAGACTCAAATATGATACTGTGACAGAAAAGAAAAGCCCAAAGTGACAGATAAACTGTCGGGTTCCTTTCGATTCGTCGATTTTCCTTAGCATATTGAGAGGAGAAGATACCTTATTACCGTCCTCCCTTCCAATCTGTTGATAACAATTATACTGGTATCTAGGTCGTCAAAAGACCAAATGCTCTACGTAACTTCTTGTAACTTAACATCACTATCGCTGTTCATTCATTTATTCGATTATCCATTATAAAGATCACAACAAGTGACTTCAACAGTGGAAGATAACCATAGATAATGAACGAATAAATTAACACATTATTACTGGGCAAAAAAAACAAGAATACAAGATAATTATAAGAGCAACTGAGCTATGAGCACAAAAGGTCTTATCGCTTCCAGCGATCTCAGTTAGGTAACCTTTGCATGATGGAGATACGATACAGCTAAATAAGAATATTGTTAGTTATTAATAAGTTAATTTCATAATAATATAAGTAGTACAGGTAGTAGTACAGTGACGCAAATAGCAAATTGTCATTTGTACTTAGCATTCCTTTTCTGCTTGCCAATTTGATGTATTCTGATCACAAAGATAATAAAGTCTTGAATTCGACTCCATCATCATTGTAGGCATCAGTAGTATTTTATACTAAGTACATGTATATTTCTGGTAAAACTTTATAAGCTAAACTCAAACATCTTATCAGCAATCATCTTCTAGTTACGAGTAGGTACTAGGAATGAAAAAAGAATAGTAACTCAATCGTCAACAGCAATCACTGACAGATGATAAACATCATATATTTTGCACTCGCAATATACAACATATTCAGTTCGTTACCTGTCTGCAATTTAGTTGCTGTTGGCTTTTTTTTGACAGTAAAGAAAACTGATGATGTTGAATCTATTGATGCATTGAACGTCAACAACTCTATGTGTAAAATTCCTATTACATTCATAGATGCTGCTTATGATTTTAATGTAGAATATTTAATTCTGCATTAGAATCTAAGAAAGTCGGCCTTGAATGCATTCTTTCTGTGTAACCAATGTTGGACAGAAATTATTCAAAATCAATGTTTGAAATATCTTTGGCGAAATCCCTTTCACTCAATGTTTAAAAGTATTTGAGGGAACAGTGCAGATGTCAGTATTCACATCATTCTAGCCTCTATACTAATATTCCAGTAGGAAGACAGTTGATACTCCGTGCGGACGTAACGACAGCACCTATCTGCTAGTCACGAAGCCCTCCAATAATCATGCTACTTCACACCAACTAGCCTGTCAGTCACCGCGCTAACCACATGCAATTATTGCAGCTGCAGACATGTACACACTCGTCTATGGACAGTAATCTTGGCGTTGCAGACACGGACCGAATCTATGGTAATTACTATTTCCTAGTAGTAAACGGCGTCATTAACTCGTTTCCAGTTGGTGGTCTTCGCATGACTGTAGCGAAAATTATAAACCAGCTTATACTTAACAAAGAACCTACTTTTATTGTAATTGTTTTTGAATAATGAAAGTGAAACAGAAACCGCACAAGACGACTAAACAAATAGAATAATTTACGCGTACTTAAAACTACTTTGAAATTACTTTTGTAGGGTTATTACTTGGGGATCAATATTTTTTTTGCGTAATGTATTTCTCACATGTCACTGCTACATTTTCTTTCGCACATAACAATGACGTCGATTGGGTCAAATGCTAATAAAATTAATCAAAAATAATATTAAAATAAAGATTAAGTAATTTATGTCTCAGCTGACCGATTAAAATCCGTAAATATAATCTAAATAAGGTACCTATTATTTTCTGACTGTCTATATTTTCTACAATAAATAACTTCATCGGACTAACTGTGAATTTCAACCATTCTAATAAAATAAAACTAACTATTGCCTAACACAACATTTTTAATGTTGTGTTAGGCAATTCTTTGAATAAATGAATGAATGAATGAATGAATGAATGAATGATTATGCTTTATTGTGCACTTTATACAAAAATGAAACAAACATAAGAAACAGAACAAAAAATTGTAAAGAGATACAAAGGCGACCCTTTTACTAATTATTTATTTCTTTGATAATTTTGAGAGCAACATCGGTAGCATTTAACTCAATAACGTTGGCAACTACAATTCACGGCGCTTTTCTGTTTCGTTATCACCGCTTGAAATGATCACGAGTCAACATGGAGCCGGGCCACAATTTGTCAAGTCGGTCACGACACCGCCGCGTGAAAAGCCACTTAATGCTGACTAAATCCAAATATTAGCTACACAGTTTCACTATTAACACGCTATAAAATATATTCACTAAGTTAATGTTATAAAAAACTGGCTTTTGACCGCGGCTTCGCTCGCTTCCGTTAAATAAATAAATCATTTTTTTAATAAAAAAATATCCTGTTCTTTGTAATGCCTTTAAGAATATGTACTTTTACAAAGTTTCGTGATGATCGGTTGAGTAGTTTTGGCGTAACAGCGTAACAAACAAATTCATATTCACATATATACTTACCTAATCTAGCCGTTAACCGCGGCTTCGCTCGCATGGTAGAAAGAAATATATTTGTAAGTACATATTTCAAGCCGAGGGCACTCTTTAAGCCCTTCAACTATCTCCATACTAAATATCACATCGATCTGATGATCCCATTAGATGTGAAAGAAAGACAGACAAACAAATAAACACACTTTCACATTTATAATATTAATAGGTACGGATTAGTAGGAAGTATATCTTTGTTTGTAGCAAGCTGGCAGTGCTCTGTGGGTTTTCCCTCGTTTAACTAAACATTGAGAATCATTCTTCATTTTCGGATGAGGGATTTTTATGCTAAATCAAATTGTAATTTATATTTGTGCCAATTTTTTAATAAATTCACTCATGCAAACTTTCTCATTTATAAATTAGTAAAATTTGTACATTCTACAACATGATTTAATAAAGTAATATAATTATTATTTATATTAATATAAAGTAAATAAGTAAGAAGTAGTGCCACACTGCTTGATTGAACAACCGAATTTGGCCACGACTGGGGAGGTACCTCTCGCTTAAATTACGTGCGGTTTGTAAGTAGCCGGGGGCACATGGAGAAGGGAGGAGAAAGAAGGTCTGTCTGTATCATTGTCATCATGTCATCTGTATAGCTCTATGCAGCCTATGGGCGTCGGTAGTCAGAAAAATGCCACCAACAGCTCGTTTGGGGGGCCCCAATACCACAAAAAAATACAAGTAAAACGGTACTTAGCTAAAATCATCGTTATTTTCTTTTTGTGACAAATATTATGCAGATTTCATAAGAGCATATGAGGGTCAGATAAACCTAGCATCACACACAACACACACAGACATGTGTCTGATGGTGTGTGGGAGTCTCAGTGCACATGTGATCATCACCCACCTAAACCCCACCAGAGCTAAAAACTCTATCTTTGGGGCAGATTTATAAAGGAATAGAGCACATAGACGGCTAGTCAGTACCCAAAGAACTACGTCTCCTCCACAGAGCACTACAGAACCACCTACGGCGAGAACGTGCAATGATGTAAAGCTCCCAAGGCGGGGTACTGAGTAAGTACATTATGCTTAGTTTATGTTGGTATTACCCTACTAAGAGGCAAGAGGTACTGCTAAGCTGCATTGAAGCCGCACTTGGCCGGCTCAGCCGGGGAAATACTTGGTATTTGCGCAGTGTGTAAGTATCATCCGGCTCAAGCCGTCTCCCGCCTTCCCAGGGGAGAATATTTTTTCTGATCTTTACATTAGACAGATGCAGTGTAAATCCAAATGATTAACTACTTACCTACCTATTGCTTGTAATTTATAGCTTACAAAACATACATACATATTTATGAATATTTCATCTCATCACGAGGCTCGGTGAGCTTGTTTCGCCGGCTCTTCTCAGGACAGGGCCAGGGTTGAGCCGGTGCAGTGGTAGGATGTATTTGATGACGTTCAAAAAGTATTTTTTATAATTCAATTTTGAATAAAAACATTTTTATTTAATTTTATTTAAAAACTACGTAATGACTAAGTTACATGAGTTAGTACTTTATCATTAAACACATTAACAATAATTTAAGCGCTCATGCTTATTCAAAACATTTATAGGTTTTTAATTGCATTGAAAGCCATGTGGCACGGTCTGTTGGCCGCGCAATTGGACTGTGACTGCATGAGATCGCTACACGGAAAAGGCGATTTATTAGTAGGACATAAAAAAACACTACTTTTATTCATACCGATCAATTATTAATTAATATTCTACAAATAAATAACGCCTGTGTTATTAGGCGAATGTTTTCTGATTTTGATGCACATGTTTATTGCAACAAGTCCTGATTACATACCTGCATCATTGCACAAAAGTGTTGTAATAAAGTTATAAAAATTATTGTTGTTATAATAATTTAATGCATTTATAATTACACAAATACAACTAGAACACGCAATCCTTTGGCGCGTTGGCCATTTTTTGAGAGTTGCAAAAGCCTCTGAACTCGCGAATCCGTTACCGCCACCAGATGTAACAAGCACACTAAGGTCCCTTTGGCCACGAAAATAATAGTTCAATTAGCTATTATAATGTCTCTCATATAGGGATGCATCTCTGCCATCCGCGGGAGAGAGGGGGGACCCCTTGCGACCCCAAGCATAGTTTTGTCACCCGACTGGCATTGGTAGCAATATGATGAAGCTGTAGGGAGTTCCCTTCGCTTCTACACCATAAATTCAGGTCCGAAAAATAAGACAAAAAATATAGCGAGAGCTCATTACCCGACTTCGTTAGTAGGAGACTAATGTTTTTCCAGTTTATGTGTAAGTTATGTGTATTGTTTATAAGTGTATGTATGTTATATCTAATATATAAAATTCTCGTGTAACGGTGTGCGTCATTAATTTCGTCCGAAAAGGCTGGACCGATTCTTATGAAATTTTGTGTGCATATCGAGTAGGTCTGAGAATCGGCCAACATCTATTTTTCATCCCGATATTCCCACGGGATCGAAAGTTACGCGGGTGAAACCGCGCGGCGCAGTTAAATTTATTATGTGCGTCATTTTTTTTATAACTGATCAATGTACTTATGAATTATTTTTTTGTATTTAAGTCAATGAATAGAGTATTCAAATTTCAAAGCATAATCCTCTCTCAGAAGTTATTATGTAAAAGTTTTTGAAAATAAATAATAATTATTATCAAACTTGGATACTTAAATGTCAAACAAATTTTTGCCCTTTACACTTCTGTCAACTATTGACTAAAGTAGATAATATTATAATAATATATTCGTAAGTGAAGAGTTGCTGATAGCTGCTTGTTACTGTTGCTGCTGCCTTATCTCTGCATCAGGCTGGCGCGAATAGAATAGCACCTCCCACCTCTTCAGATGATATTGAATAGTGATGGATTTACTGTCGGATTTTGTAGCTTTTCTACATTCTGGATATTTCCACGAGGGTATTACATCGTTCATGAATCTATATGCCATCTAGTGGTGCAAATATTGCGCTGGCTGGTTTATATTGTCATACTACCATCAGTTGAACCAACTCATGGCTTATCCGCCACTTGACTGGAATTACTCCTAAAGAACGAATACAAAGAGAAAGTTACATAACAGGCGTAAACGTCGTAAGCCCGGTAAAGCGTTATGCTCAGTGTGACTGTTTCTCGATGTAACTCTTGGTTTATATAAACTTTATATATCAACGCAAAGCCGCCACTGCCGTACCTAGAATCTTCACATTTGGGCGTTCATGATTCAATCGCGCACTAAAAACGCTTTTAGTTTTTCAACCCTTAAGGGGGTGAAATAGGGGGATGAAGTTTAGTAATCATGTGACGCGACAGCTAGTCATCCCGGAGTAAACTCCAACACACCATACACAGCGATCTATCACGCTCTCGCGCATCCTACTCGGATCGCGATATCCTCAGGTGCGCCCCGCGACTCCGCCCCCTTGTTTATTGCTTATTAGCGGGCACACAGCGGCGCGTTTGACTGCATCCCTTTGTTCTCGCCGCCGCCCCCGCCCCGCGCCCCGTCACGACGCCCGCGCACTCTACGCGACTCATAAATACAGGATATTTGACGTCAGCCCGCACCAACCACGATGTACCGATACCGATCTGAGACCGATACCGGAATGTTATCCATTACTATAAATATTAACTCTGCCAATATACGTGTGATTATATAACATCCAGCATACTGGTAAAGCTAAGTGCCTGCCCTCACTAATAAATAGATTTATAGCTATGGTTGTAACGTAAAATCTTTTGGTGATACCATCTATTGTTATGGACCAGTAAGTATAAGGTACTATGTTGTGGTACATTACCGAAAAAGCCCTGAACGAGCGAAAGTGAGAGCTTTACTGCCGCGTTTGACGTTTCGTGCTTGCGTGACTATCGGGTGGCCAATTTCTGTGGAAGAGGAAAGCTCTGGCTGCTTGTTTGCCCTCTTATACCTAATATAAAAATCTCATGTATGATGTGTGATTAATGTCCCCGGGTCGTATTTTTTTTTATTTTATAGGAGGGCAAACGAGCAGTCGGAGCCACTTTCATGACTATCGACGCCCATAGACAATCGCATAGAGGTGAGGTGCGTTGCCCTCCTCTTTTTTCCCACCTCCATGGGTCACCGGCTACTTACATACCGCACGAAATGCGAGATCATAACTGTCACTTTACGCCGGTCTCGTGTAAGCGAGAGGTACCTCCTCGGTCTTGCCGACCCAATTCGGCTGCATGCAAGCATGCAGTG
Source organism: Calycopis cecrops (assembly GCA_001625245.1). Lineage (NCBI taxonomy): Eukaryota > Metazoa > Arthropoda > Insecta > Lepidoptera > Lycaenidae > Calycopis > Calycopis cecrops. Next base: position 298,996 of record LUGF01025751.1, read on the forward strand.
TGACACTGTCTTTTACAAGCCTCCTATCCAGTTTAACTGTGAATTTATTGCACCAAACCCAAGGGAGGTGTATTAAAATATCAAAGATTCCAAATCAACCATTGTATCTTCTTAATCAAAAGACATTAACTAATAAGACCACCACCCTCCATAAAAGCGATAGTAGAATAATTTCATGTTTACTTGATGTAATTGGCATGTAATCGGTTTAATTAACTTAAAATAATTCAATAAAACAGCTTACGTCACTTTTACATGAGGCATACCGCATGTAACTTGCGAGTTGTACTTGTAGCCTAACAAGAGTGCACTCACTAACTGTGATGGGAATGAATTGGCGCAGTTTCATCATACGTCCGAGGCCTGCGGTTGCGAGTTTGGCTCCCGCTCGAGCCTTCTGTTTATTTGTAAACTTACATAGATGATTGCTGTGTTCGTAATACTCATCACCATCATCACCATCATTGTACTGCATTTCATTCGCGCGCTAAATGACACAGACTTCTTTCAATAATAGCCAAGGTCTCTGATCCATCGCGTGAGTTATTGCTAGCTCAACAGAAAGAATCAAGATTTGAGAGAAGGCCGCAAGTTATAATCGCGGAACACATCACAATAAAATACATCTCCAAAATACATTTCGAGACGATCTCCTCGTCTATTTCCTTGCACCGACCGGTAGGTACACGTTTTTTAATAGTACCTCGTAGTAAGTAAGCGTAGTAACAATAACTTGGCGCAATAGTGTACGAAGAACGTTCACATTAATCAGCAGCAGCGATGTTCTATTATGTGTATTTCTATATAATATCTTATTCGTAGAAACTAGCCTAGATATAGACAGAGGTCGAGGCTTCCGCATCTCTAGCATATCCCTAGCAATCACGAGGTACAGACATCGTATTACCAGGAGGTAAGTGACTGCCAAAATAGGGCTTGAATTTATATTCAGCTATATGTACTGTTATTATAAAATTCCATTTGGTAGCTATGAGTGGCAGACTATAGGACTTTTCTATGCAGCACTAGGCTGTGCCCCGCGGTTTCAATCGCGTTTAATTTAAACGAAATCACTGATAATCCAAATAAAATTCACCTCCCTACTTCACCTACTACTAACTTATCAATTAAGTTTATATTTATGAATTTTTTGTCTGTGAGAATCTGAAATATTTTTGTAGGTATTTAACAATTTTACCTCTGGTACCTATACAAATTTAATTATAAATAAGGCTATAATTTATAACATTAAATTCAATTGCATTTGAATAAATAGCGTCTAACACATTAGAATTATTTTTTTATAAATCAATCAAACTATTATAAACCTTCTAAAAAGATATCGATATTTATCAGTATCAGCATTCAAGAGTAAAATGTGAGACGTCGAAATGCGGATGAAAAATTCTTCGAATCGCTCTCTAACAAGAGAACGACAGGGTTTGATGGAGGCTTCGTCGACGAAGGCTATCATCAGGCCGCATCACGCAAATTACCGATACACACGAGATACGACTACACTGACATTCTCTACGTTCAAAAAACTATGCACATTATTAGGAAGACACAAGACAAAACAGAAATACAGAGCTCATCTCACTCAAGTCATGCCGTTTGTAATATTTACGAAATATACGAAATCCAAATTTGAACTTTATAGACACGTGTTACAGATAAAAGCCATTAGTTTTTTATTGGATTTACTTCCTTTTGGTGAGACGAAGGGCTTGTGATGCGGCAGATAGTGGCTGGGCGCGGCGTCCGCTAATGGGTCTGATAAGATCACGCGACCACGCCTCGACTTTGGTATGCGTCAAGGGATACGCCGATTAAGAAAAACTTTCAATTAAATTAAAAAAAAATCTATTAACCTTTATAAAAACTAATAAAAACATTTATGTAAATACATTTAATTAATGAACGGTCGGTTAAAAGATTAGATATTAAACAACATGTGCATTAGATATATTATTAAATTAGGCATTTAGAGGCTACAATGTACATCTGTGTTTATAAACATAATTATAAAGAGAAACTAGACTTTATTTGGACGCGATAATCGCTGCTAGAACATCTGCAGCAAGGTCTAAATTGGCTTGCACGGAAAACTGCTCCAGAATCTCACTTTCCATGACATTTGCGTTTCAAGGATACTGAATATCAATCATGCCCATCGGGCTGGATTGTGTTCCTCAAAAACACACCTTTCTTAGATAATTAAGACCAGATAGAATAATTTATTAATTACTAATTACAATGCATAATTATGCTATTTGAAACTTGCGCAACGTTTTTGGCCTCGAGCGCAGCTTTGTCTTTAGGAATCTGATTATTCTCTCAGCGCATCTGCTGGCGTTCGAGCAAGCTGTGTCGAAGGGCATCGTCTACCAGTGGTTCCTGTATGTTTATCTGCGCTTAATATAAAAAAAAATCACCTGTATTCAAATCCAACTTCATTTAAAATGTATCAAGATCCACTGACATGAAAAAATCATTGATTACACAGACTTGCAACACGTAGAAATTAACTGCCGACACCCAGAAACATCCGCACAATTTTCTTGTGGCGTTTTCCCCGGAAACCATAGTACCACTCAATGGCTAGAGAGTAACAAGTACCTAGTACAAACCGCATACAACGCGGTCTTACTATTACTCTACGACTGTGTCGTGTTAGCGCGGGTCTCTCTCCTTCGTTATGGTCCTATTGACTTCCAAAGTTAAAATATATTGGATAATTTGCTCGAACTTTATTTCTTTGCCATTTCAATGCATTGTATGCCAAAAAGTACAAAATAAAACACACCTAAGTATCATCATCGCCATCATTAATTTAAGCGCTAGGCTCTTGTCTGTGCAGCTCTCACTAGGTATATGCGTCCAAAATGTGGCTATTCTCAAATACTCATAACGTATTTGAGGTACCTGTATTCAACCATTAGAGGCCATAACCACTAAACGTCTGACTTAAAAAACACGTGTAACGACCATATTTACCACTAGCGCGACATGCACGCGGGGGGCTTCGGGTTCGAATCCCGCTAAGAGCATACAATTTATAAGATGGAGATAAATGCCTCTTCCGGCAATTTGGACGCATATTAATAAGACGTTCTGTGACAACCTCATTTTATTTATTTCGTATACTGACTACAAATGTCTGGATTGATTTTAAACAGCTTTCATTTTATCTTAAACAGCTTTTTAATCGAATAAATCTAAAAGGAATGCAAAAGAAAAAGATGCGGCTACAGTGCTATTAGGTAAATCTTTGTAAGCTTGAAATTTCAAAGACTGAAAACTCTCAAGTTGGATTAAATGAGACAGCTTATAAAGCACTTTATGGCACAACCTATACGTCACTTTACGGCTATGTTATGCATGCCAAAGTACGCCCTGGTCGTGCAATATCGACACTGCAATGCAGCCTGGATACAATCTGTTATCAAGGGCTTACTTAAAACTGGTCAAATAGTTGTCATCAATAGAACATTTAATATAGGTGCCTAGTCTTAAAATGTATAATTCTCGTGTGCGTGTGTATGTCACTGAACTCCTCCTAAACGACTGGAGCGATTTTGACGACATTTTTTGTGTGTGTTGAAGGGGATATGAGATCTAAAAACCCGGCATATGGCGCTGCAGTGACGCGACACAGCTCACAGCACAGCTAGTGTATTGTAAGATTACGTACCTATAGGTATAGTACGAAAACTGGGCGCTATCTGTTTTCGGACTACACCAGCGTGAAAAACTGTGCACATATTTAAGGTCGTCCGTATAGTTACGTTAACGAAAGACTCCGAACACTTCCTTCATATTCATATTTTTGGCAATCTATTGACATGACAATGACAACAAGAATGAGATATTAGGATGAGGATGAGATATTATTCATAGATTTGTGACTGCCGAGTGGTCTAGTGGTAAGCATATTCAACCACAGACGTGAGGTCCTGGGTTCGAATCCCGGGTCGGACCAAAAATTGTTATTGGGATTTTTCAATTTCTAATAACAGTCCCGAGTCAGGAAGTTGGCGGTAGTACACCCCCGTGCCTCGGAGAGCCGTCGGTCCTGCGCCTGATTTCTCACCGGTCGTGTCGGATTGGCGTCCCATCGGAATATGAGAATGAGGGAATAGAGAGTGCACTTGTGTCTGCACGCATACTTGTGCACTATAATGTCCTGCGCATCTGGCTCGTCTCTATAGAGATGGCCGCCGTAGCCGAAATCGGCTGGGAGGACATTATTATTATTATTCATAGATATCAGTTATGGGTTTATTGGTGCCTTCTAATCTAACCCCGAAGAATTGAAAAATATTACAACCTTTGGACGACAATATGTGTTACAAATCTTACCAGATCATTTTCTTCCAAGCTTTTACTTTCATCCAAGCCTTTATTTACTTACCAATGCTTTACTTTACTTAGGAAGCACGTCAGTTTAGCCTTCATACCAACGTATTCTTCATTCTTCTTATCCACTGTTGAACATAGCCTAAATTAATGACGTCATACCCGGTCGTATCAAATCGATCCCACTCCGTTTACAATACCTATTGAGCTTAGAAAACAAACTGTAATAGCTCGGAAACATGTTTCTTTCAAGTCGAACCTAGTTCTTTTTGTTCATTAAAAGGCCTCTTGTCGTGTTAATGTTGGCGCAATAAAGCCTCGTTATGAGCGATCATATCGCCGTCTAGTACTTTATGTAATGCCGGGCCTTGTACTATTAAAAATAACAATAATTTACTCCTTAGCCCGCTTAATGTGGCTCCATTGATGTTATTTCTGTAGATAAACGGCCGGCCGCGGTAGAACGGCGTTCATTTTATTTGCAGACCGCTGGAGTATGGCGATCTGCTGTCAACGTACACGCTCGCTTGAGCGGAAAAGAATGTGCGGAAAATACGTGTAATACGTGGCGTTAACGTTAATGAAGTAGACGGATTTTTTTAGTTGTAGCAGATAGGTGAAATAAAACAACATTTTGTGTTTTTTAACGTATTTTTTTAGTTGTTGCGAATGGCTGGAATAAAATAACTTTTGTGGTATTTTAAATTTAGCAGCGATCACTTCCTTTTGATTTGAAGTATTTTTAGCGTTCTTTATTACACTTATTAATAATGCGTTCTTATAATATGCTAGCTGTGCCCCGCAGCGTCGTTTGATTTAATCATTCTTTCAGCATGAAAAATTTTAATAATTTTATATTAAGTGAGGTATTCGCTTATACCTATCTGAGACAAATTTCTGCTACGTACATTTAGTAGCTTTTGCGTGAAATAGTAAGGGACATAAATACTAACACTGATATTTCGAACTTCGACTTAAAGATACGCAAGAGACGTAAGCGACATTAGCGGCTTTCGTCTAAACGTAAATAGTTGTGCCAAACGAGACATGTTTCACAAAATTTTACTCCTCATACTTTTTTCATAAGTTACTTAACTTATAGTAACTAACTTAGTAAAATTAATTGTAAAAAAATACTTAACCAGTTGTTAAGCCATGTTGGCGAAACAATCTTTAGAATTATTCAAAAATAATACATCTCGTCTACTGCCTGTCTGTAGACAAATAGGTATTATGCAGTAGAGATTTTAACTTAAACATTAAGTTTGTTTTAAACAGTAAGCCCTAAAACTTTTTACGCAGATGCTAGGTCTTGTAAGAATTTCCGTTAAAGGTACCTAGTGCGTGAATATGTCGTGTAAATTTTGTTTAAACAGCTAAGCCACTGATACGATTTGAATGAAATTTGGCTTAAAAATTCTAAACTGTTGTCCAAATAAAAACCAACGAAGGGGGTGGACACCGATAGTTTCAAAGTTCAGTTCAGTAGCTTGACAATTATTGACAGAATTTGTATTTGCAGACGAATATAGAATATACGAATGTACAAATAATGTTTAGTAAGAGGTAGGTCACACTACATGCATGCATGCAGCCGAATTTGGCCGGCACGACTGGGGAGGTACCTCTCGCTTACACGAAACCGGCGTAAAGAGACAGCTGTGCTGTCGCGTTTCGTGCGGTTTGTAAGTAGCCGGTGGTCTATGAATGAGGAGGAGGATGGAGACGACTCATCTGTATATGGCATCTATGCGGATGTCTATGGACGTCGGTAATCATGAAAATGGCTCCAACTTCTCGTTTGCCCTCCTATACTATAAAAAAATGCACATTTTTTTCCGACTTCAGAAAAGCTTCTCAATTTGTCTTTATATTTTTTGTTCTCGATTACGTCATCAATTATTGACCAAATTACATTTTTCATTTACCCACTTCTTGACGTGATCCTAGGTAGTTTATTTAAAATACACCATTGTCAGTGAAGTGACGTATCAGATTCACATTCAATATTTGAATCGAGATAAAAAGCTATCGTGCATTTAACACGTTAATTACGAAATTAAAACCCATAGATATTGCATCACCCGACAATGTTGAGCGGAGATTTACGAACCGTGAAGGGATATTAAGCCGCCTAATTGTAAAAATAAATGGCTCTCGTGTCTTGGCTAGGATATCAACAATGTAACTTTATTGGCTACAACGTGCCAATCGGCCGTTGAGATCGCTGGAGCGAGGATTATAATTTTTATAATGATAAACGACAAGGGCTTAATTCGACGCTTGTAAAGTTGTTTTTAAATAAAAAAGTTGTGATGTGCGTGTAGGCTTGAATAAGGGTTCTTTTTTAAGGAGAGATACTTTACCAACTCATATAACTTAAGTTTTCGGGTACCTACTTGGCAAACTTAAGCCCTCGGGTAGGTTCTCATTTTATATGTATATTTTTGAAGGCAAGAATATGAGAGTTCGCTTGAGACACCAGTGACATGGACACAGGAAAGTGAAGCTGCACTAACTTGCGCACAAGTGTGTGCTACTAAATACAGATCATTCTCGCTTGATTATTTCAAGTTGTTACCTCTATCGGCAATGCCTATAACCGGTAGATGTTCTTTTCTTGTTTCTATATAACTTTGAATTACCATTTATTGGGTTAATTGTTACTTCAGGTATATTAACATCTACATCGTGATAGACAGTGGAGGCTTGGAGGGTCAAGTTAGCACTCTTGTGGACAGAACTAGGGTTGTCATCGGTACTTTTTTTGTACAAAAAGTGTAGACCATAAACATGCCACCGTAAACCTATTATTTACATATCAAAATTAAATAGACGTTAGCAATGTGATAATACTTATGAAAAGTAAAATAAAATAGGTACTACCTACTACTACCCAAACTACAATACTTTTTTGTCTCATTAAAATTAAGTAGTTAGTAAGGATAAAACAAAATGTACTTTATTTGAAAATAATGTAGGTACCTACTTTATTTTCTTACTATTTGTACTATTTTATTTGCTAGAAAAAAAGATCAACCTTATACAGAGCCCTAAAAACATCTAACATAGCTTCGATCGATGGTTTTAATAAATGGCGCATCATTTTTGCTGTATTATTGAGTAGAATACATCATGGATGCCTTATTATAACCGCACTAATTATACGCCACCAGTCAGCCTGATTGATGATCTGCCTAATAGTAACAATACTTCGAAATGTGATGACTAATTTAATTAAGGCAGTCTGCTGCATTTTTAAAAATGGAAGATAATATCTAAGAAGTAACGAATTGTGTCGAAACTAGATTTTGTACTCCTCCCTCGGCATAACACCGGCGTAAAGGTACAGCTTTCCTGTCCTCCTCGTGTGGTTTGTAAATTACTGGTGGCCCAGTCTGTCAATATGTATGTTTTACTAATGGTTATACAAAATAATGTCTATGGTCGTTGGAAGTCGGAAGGCTTCAATTTCTCGTCGAAAATCGTCGCCACTTCGAAATACTTTTATAGCATAATGGATAGTTCACACTTTGATTAGTACGAGTGTCGGTGTTTTCCGTTACATATATTACAAACGAACCATTATTTTCTTTTGAGATCAACATTATTTTTATATTATTCGAGATTGTAGTCTATATTCATGTCACATTTCATAATTTCATAATTTTCTTTCAGTAGTTTTAATTTTCGCATGTATATAATAATATGTAATTAAGTATTTACTATTTCCAAGGTGTGTAGGTGTGTGATGTTATACCTTGAAAATAATCGTAGCGTGTTTTTACTAATTTATTATGTAATTAAATTAAGGAAATGTTTTAAGTTTCTAATGTCTGTTATCTTTTTCAGTTCAGCTGCTCATACACTTATCGTAATAAATATGTATTATTTAATTAAACTTAATATAAAACCATGTTCTTTTATTTGATACATATTAATTAATTATAAAAACAGTAGAAAATTAATTATAATTATTTTTTTTTGCTTATAGGGTCCCTCGAACACAACATAACCTGTGTGGATTGAAGTGCCTATACTGAAGCGTTTTGTGAGACTCCGGTGGCCCACTGCGAGTTATAGGAATATCCTTGGGTTTGTCTGTATTTTTATGTTGTGTGGATGTTTATGTGAGTCGATAATCATCAAAATAATAGGTAGGCACATCTGTTCGTTTATCCTCATAGCTATAATACCTTTTCTTGAAGGTGAGTCGTTTCGGTCCGGAAGTACTGAAAGGGAAAACACGGGAAAACTGGGCTTAAAGCTTACCGTGATGGAGTATGATATGTCAAGATGGTAACTATAGGATTTGAAATTTTCTCGCGAACACCAATAGCGAAATTCAGCTGCAGGTGCGAACAGAAGGTTATATATTTATATAGGTATAAGGTTGTCCGTGGAATACCTCGGAAAACCTTGTTCTGAGGAATTGTATTAATACCAGGTACCAGTTAGAAGAGATTAATATGCAGCGTTTATGTCATAGTTAAGAGTTAAGTATTGACTACGTAATTCACACTATAATTTTGCTAGTAACATGTGAAACCTATCCGGTTCCTATCCTAATGAATTAAATGACACAAGTAAAGCCTTATGCGCACGTCATACGTCCGAAAGAAGCGAACTACAAAGATGATGAATGTGTGTTCACTTGCATTAAATAACAATAAAATAAGCTAAATAAGCCATAAAATAGGAGCGGGTGTATAATAGCTTAATTGAAGTGGCCGGAAAATATGAATAAAGGTCGCCACCTGCTATCGACATCCAGTACACAACTTCTGATGTATTCCACTTATTATTTAATGTTATTATTAATTTAATTAACGATTATTTAAATACCTTTGTGTCAGTGATGTATAGCCCTGGATGGGTGGTGTGCATAAGCTGACATTACGCTACACCTGTCAAAATTTGTTAAAGTTCAGCCAAAGGTCGTGGTCACAGGCGCCGATGTTATGCCGTTGATAAGAGTAGCGACAGAACTATATTAGTTCTTAACCGACTACAGGAATGGAAGGGTAATGATGTTTACAGCCTATAGAGGTAATGTATGTACGGTCGTAACCCAAAAGTTATATAACCTAATTTAACGAAGGAGTTTTTAATTCATTCCTATTAAACGCAAAAGTTGTCTCATGACATCTACACTTAAGAAAATATTATTTCTTTACTTATTAGTTTTTTTCAATGAAGTAGTATTATTTTACTTTTATAATAGGTAGCTATATAGTTTATTAATACTATTCGAAAGAACTTAGATAAATTCTTAGAAAAGATTTTCTAAGAGCTAGTGGTCAAGTAATCAAATTAAAGTTGCACTACAACGCAGCACGGCACTACTTTCTACTGGCAGCGTGTTTGGAGTCACTTTAGGATCTAATCGAATATACTGTTAGACCAAATATCGATACACTAGAAAGATTTCGGGACCAGGGGTCAGGATGGGAACCATTGCTGGTTTATTACATCTTAGTAGTGATTGTTAAAAGGTAGTCTGTAGCTTATAGACCCTGGGTAGGTACTTGAGTAACACCCAGACCCAGACAGACAGACCCCACGCAGCTGTCAGCAATTGCGAGCAAGCCCAGCGAACCCAAAAAAGAAGGTGTAGCGTGGTCTTCGTAAACAACAAAATTTCCTTATTTCTTTTTCTTCTCTTGATAAAGAAACAGTTTTTATTTAAATTTATTACTCTGTAAAATTCTAGAAAGGCCTAGTATTCGAGCTAACGCGCCACAATTCGAGTGCTAATTATTTGAGCCGATAAACAATAGCGATAAAGTATAGTCCGTCAAAGGGCATTGTCAAGGTGTTGGTAATTATGAGCAGTTCTTCATGAAAAGGTGTATTTAATGTAATAGCCGTGGAGCGGGTACGTGCAAGTACCATGACTCGATCGGTTTACTTGAATCTTGTTTGATTTGCATAATTATGTTTTATTATAGTGCATGGATAACTGTGCGGTCTTTCGGTTATAGATACGTGTTTGGAATTACACTCACGCGTTAATCGACCGAGACCGAACTAACTAAACATACTCTATTCTTCAAGAATATATTGATTGTAGTCATTTCATAAAACACGCAGACCGGTAGGTAGTAATAATAAGTTTTTTTAATATAAGTTTATAAGTTGTCCTGCACATACTTTCCGTTGGTGCGGAACCTTCAGTGATCATGTTGATCTCACACTTGAGCAATTTTAAGCTGCTTACAGTCTCTAATCATTTTATATCACAAGAGGACCTTTAGTCACGCTAATTATATTATTTATTTGTAAATTTTCTCTTACTATCTGCACATCATGATTTTCATGCCATAGGACGACCGACCAAACAAATACATAACAGGCACATGTTGGGAATTTCTGTGATAAAAATAAAGTTATGTAAAGTGGCTTGCGCTGATTTCATCTAAATGGAAATATTGTCAGAAACTCAAAGTTCTGCAGTGTTTTACTGTCGACCTAACCTAATCGCCCGACGTGCACTTAAGTATATCAATCCTGTATTAGGATTTTCTTCGCTTCCACAACATAAGTTCCCATCCGAAAAAAAAATGATATACCTACTTATACAAAGTAGGTACGTGCATTTAGGTCTAAGCTTGAATAGATGGAAGGCAAAGTGATGATATTTATAACAAAGAACGAATTTGAGATATCTTATCTGCAAGTGTAGCAATAACACGGACGTAATTACAATAAATACTTCACGTAACATAATAGATAGCAGGGATAGAGTCAGGATGTCGTATTTCACATCACAGGAAGGGAAGACAGTCGCTCCGCGGCCGATACGCGGCGGTGATTCCGTGGTGATAATGCAATCTCCGATATGGCTCTCCATCTCCCCGGGCTCCACTGCACCCATTACACGCGTCACGCGTTAATATATCATATGCCTATGGTAATAAGGTATTTACGATGTTAAACGGTAATTTGGTGAACGTTTAAGAGAGATAAATCAGTTGCACCTGCCGCAGCCGCCAGCGCATCTCGATCTTAGCACGCCTTCACAACACGACTCCTAAATATTTATGCCACAATTGATATGATAAATAAAAATGAATATTCTAGATCGTTCTAGGATTCTTTTATACGAAGTTTAGGCATAGTATAGATCAAACTTAAATTTTTCTTCAAAAATGGTTTATCGTTCAAAAAGTCGGTTTTGGTTTTGCCGTGAACGAAAACAATAGTAAGCTATATAGCACGAGCATCACACACATCACATATTTTAAAAGGACTGATAAGAATAGCAGATAGTTATATTGGTGTTCCTTTCTAGTCCGACCTACAGAAATAAGAAAGTACCTACCTATCACTCATAATACTTTGGTTTATATTTATGCCCATGTTGTCAAAAATAAAGTGCTGAAGAGGTCTTTTTTGAACTGGGTAAAGCATGGTTACATGTTGCATTTCTTTTGCTCTGATCAATACCTATCAATAAGTGTTATCTTCTTGATCGCGTGATGTTATTAAACATAACCTAACCATAATTGCCATGCAAACAACAGCGAGGAAAAAAAAGCACTATAAAATCCCTAGAAAAACACGCTATAAATTTTAAGAAATATACCTCACGCAAAACTAAAAGTTTTCCGTAAGTACCTACCCTTATTATTTGTGGTTAAGTTAATACATAATGTGTAAACATTAAATAACAAGTACACAAAAAAATCTTTGTAAATATTATAAAGATTGTACGAAAGTCTCCATTACTTTATTTCATATTTTACCGACGAAAAAATACGAACATAAATGGAGATTTTATCGCTAAGGTGACTTCGCACCTTTGCCGAAAGTTATCTGCCTCGATATCTATGTAAAGCTGGGCATTGTGCCCGAAGGCTAAGGGCCGCTCCAATCCATCACAAGCGCTAAGCCATCAAAAAGATACACCGCTGGACGAAAAAACATAATTCGTCCTCAGAGTATTATGATTTATATGATTGATAATACTTGCTTTTTTACAGCAGTGAATAGGGTTATGGCGTAGTGTGACAACTCAGCCACAGGCCGCATATAGCAGTGACAGTAAAGATAATCGTATGTAGTTCATACAAATTGATTAAAAATTAGTTTACGTTGAGACTCTCGCAAATAGCAGTAAAACTGGTAAAAAGTAGCCAATGCCAACAACAGCTATTGGAGAGATTTCTTATTTCCAGCCCATAGGTAGGTACCTCACCAAAAGCGGATATTTGCTAGTCATCAAGATACAACCAATGCCATCACTATTAACGTACCATATAAACTTCCGTAAAACGTTGAATGTAAAAATAATAAAATATTAATGTAAAAATAATAAAATATTATAAATCTGATTGCTTTCTCCTTTCTGTCACTTGCGTTATCAAGACGATATTAGGATTTAATACAACACATACATGCAGATATTACTACGAAAAACATTACTCTTACCGCAGTCGGATAAAACAATAAAAAGTTGGAATATTTAAATAAACACCCATAAAATTATACAACATATTAATAAGTAAGATGTTGCATTGGTAATAAACGTAAATTATATTAATGCAATAAAATACATTTTCAAGGTGAACCAAAAACCTAGTGCCTGAAAGGACATTGAATTAATAAAAAGTGACACGAACAATAATGTAACGATAGTAAAATTACTAACCGCGATAAGAATTGGGTAAAATATATTATGTTACACAAATATATTCCACATGTTTAAAAAAATATGTTGAATTAATTAATTATATTAAATTATACCATAGTCCATTGGATTACAAAGTATTAATAATGTTTATTATCGTTATTGTATATTACGGAATGGCTTGTTTAATTAAATTTATAGTAAAGTTATAAATTTTCTCTAACTATCTATTACAAAAGTTCTAATGTAGGTACCTCTTACACATCACGATGATGAGCTTAATAAAAATGGTGCACGCATTCTGGAAAGTACCATTGTGTCACGTGACATATCGGTGTAATGTACTAATTCTTTTTAACAGTTGCTGCAATTCCCGATGAATCCAAAGGACTCACCTATTCCCTTCTATCCATCCGCATCATGATTAAAAAAGGAAAACCCATGAAATAAGAGGATTTTTTTCAAGTTGAGTCGTATTAAGCTTGTGCAAATTGGGCTATACAAGCTAGCCTTAAAGCTTACCTAAAAGCTCGAGCCATGTAATTTGACGTGGCATGTGGCCACTCTTTTATGCTAGAATGTGGTCGTTCGCATTTACACTAATGCAGATAGTTAAATATATTATATTTAGTTAAAAAAAAATATAGTGAAAAAGTGATTCATTTACTTTCAGTCCTCAGATCCTTGTTCGGTTGTCCACGACTCATTGATTAAGAAACATTAAATTTATGTATAGGTAATCAATAATATCTTCCTAGCCGAATTTCGAGCCGTGGCCATCACCAGGCTAGCCTAGCCAGATGTGCAGCACATACTAGAGTGGGCACGTGTGTGCGCAGGATCGACGGCTTAACGTGATTTCTGAGACACTTCCTAACTAAGGACTGTTATTAGAAATTGTAAAATCCCATCATCACTTTTTGGTCCGACCCGGGATTCGAACCTGGGAACTTTGTGGCTTAACATACCTAACACTGGAGCATGAGGTATGTATAAAACACATATGTATATAGATATCTAAATATGTTAGCCTTCAAAAAATTTTAACATTATTTTAAGTAGTTTATATAATTGTTAGATGTTTATTTAAAGAGATAAGGTCTTTATAGCTTACTGTATTACAAATATTGTTATAAATTGAATTAGTTAAGTCACCTGTATGTAAATTAAATGTTAAATTTTAATGGAATGCTGTTATCGTCGGAAAATATTAAATTTTAAAATATTTCTCAAAAATAAAATGAATACGGCTATATAATTGTAGTCCTTGCTTTAAATATCAGCTGCGGCTAATGTATGTAGGGATATGAATGAGTCTTGTAAATGAAACACAGAATGTCAGTTAAAATAATTGTATGTTGGTATGGATGGTAGCAGATAGAAGTGGAAGGAGGGTAGAGAGGCATTTTCCCAGCAGTGGGACGCACACAACGAGTTAATTCCACTTAGAAATGTAAAAATTAAACAGTTTCCTATTTGAATAATTAAATTTTAATTTTAAGGAATGTTTACTCGGTACAAATTGTTTTTACTTTATTTTAGTTGCTTAAAACATTTGAAAAACATTTGTTTGAACATGGATAATAACTATATAATAAATAACTTACTATATTGTAATAACATTATTCGAATTCGTTTCCCGGCACAATTTCGATTTTCCAGTACTCATACTTAAGTTTATCGTCCTTAATTTGTTATTTATTTCAAACTTATATTTGACACAATAACCAGTGGCGCCACCTACTTGATGCTTTAACAGTACATTTATCACGTACCAATATATTATATATCTTATCTCTTAATATTTTACTTTCTTTTTACTTTTATTTATACTGAAGACTATAAATATGGAATAATATCACATTTATAACACCGTACTAAGTAGGTACATTCACGTAAGGCGAACAAAACAGCTTCTGTATTTCTCTCTGTTCTCCGAAACGTTTTTGCAAAAATAGAAGCTGGTGAAATATGATAGGACATGTCGGTGAGGAATATGATATGCTGTGACGCAGTGCGACGCGACAGCTACAAAGTGCCTCTCCCGCGATCCGCGATGCATCGTCTTGTTTGTTTACAGGCCTATTACTTATTTATCATTCGCATTGTAATGGGCGCCGCATGAAAAAGTTACTTGAAATGTTCCTTATAAAATAAACTAGAATGAGAGGTTTTTCTAGCCGAATTGGGTCGGCATGAGAGAGACTGCTGCCGTTTTTTGTGCGGCTTCTAAGGTTCCACTAGTCTATAAGGGACGAAGAAAGGGGCAACACAGAACGTTACGCAAAAGTGCACGATCGTCGGTAGTATCAAAAGGCCCAGACAGGTAGTTCGTCTACTTACACTTAATAAAAAAAAATTAAAGCTTTTCTAAAACTCTTGTAAATAATTCATCATCAGAGATAGTATTTTTGCCCATACACATAACATATGTATCTACTGGCGGAATGGGAAGGCAATGATTTTGGTTTCAGAGCAGATTCTGAAGAAAAAGGCTCAATGCTGGATAGTAAAGAAAGTGACCTGCATATTTTGGCTTTAAATACCTCGATGACGTGCCTGTGTGTTGATTGTCGCGTAAGACAGAATAGGTAGATTGCTCGTTTCAACTATACGGAAAAAAAACCGCAAGTAACAAGACTTGCAGGATGTGGGGAAAATAAAAAAATAAAAGATTTTTATTACGAACTTAGAATAAAGTATTTATTTAAAAATACACATTATTATTTATTGCATGTTAAGCAAACCGGTCAACCTACTAACAGTTTGGTTTGTTGTAATATCTTGTGGAGACTGACTATAAGCTTAAATCTTAAGTAACAGATAACACTTCTCAAAATGAGTAATGATCGATATTATTAAAGTGCAAAAATTTTACAGAGCCCATAAACTTAACATAACATTGTAGATATGCGTATGGAGAAACATCATAAATATTTAATAGACATTTTCCCACAATGGGGTGGCCATTCGCACCCGCTAACCCTCAGGAGCGCTGTAAACGCAGGACTGATCGGAATCGAATAAATTTCATCCCTCGGGGGCTGACGAGGCAGAATCATTCGCCTCTCGGTTATTGTTCGTACAGCCATATCACTTAACGGGGGCGATTGTCACATTACAGCGGTATGTTGCCTATTTGTACTTTAACTGCTTAGTTTGTGCATTGGTGGGAACTTTGATAGTTGAAACTTGAAGGATTGATTTCCAACTATGTTATTATCCCTAACTAGCTGGTGCCCGCGTCTTCGTTCGCGTAGCGTTGTACTATTATAATCAAAGTGATTTGTTATTTTGCTTGCAGTGTGCCGAAATTCCGATTTACCGTAGGAATCTGTGATTCTACCGCAGTAAAAATTGTTTTTGATGTTGACCAGGTTTAGTATTACACCAAAAAAAGTTTCATTCAAATCTGTCTAGTAGGTAGTTACGAGATTAGCCCGGACAAACAGACATACAAATACATTGAAAAATGCTACATAACATCGCCCCCAATTAGTTTTCGTAAATATAATGACAATAATGACACACGAATGTATCTAGTCATCGATTTCTCTTATCTTGACTTATACATCTCCTTTATTTCAATCTACATTGTAATAGGTATACAAAATAACTATTATGAAAAAAAAATTAAATGTTCTTGTGTATCAACTGCCGACCCCTCACCGCAGTTAGCAGTTTCACTTTTCACAACAGTTGTGGGCGACAAGGAAAATAGTTCCAAAGGATAAGTTAGTGGAGAAGGTAGGACTAGTTAGTGGTATTGACATTAAAACTTTACATACGGATGAGGCTGGCAAGACCGGGGATGTACCCCCCGCCATGTAAACGCCTTAAAGTGATGGTTGCTATCGTGTTCTATGTGGCATTAGATGTGTGGATGTTGATTGGCGTTGGTACAAATGGCCCACATAGCGCATTTTCGACTACACTATAAAAATGTAACAGGTAAAGATATATTATTAGTTCTGTAGGAAGGATGGCAAGTGTGTAGCGATCGTGATATGTAATATTGTTTTCTTTGCTTATTCGTCAGTTCCTCTGAATTAGTTAAGGAACGCTTGTGTGGTAAGGGATATTACAAAGTAATTGATTTTATGACAGATACCACACCTTGGGAATAGTACCTTCCTCCCAGGCTACTTCTATACAAAAATAAATGTAAATTATATTTTTTGAAGAATGTATTGTAAGTAATATATTATGTAAGAATGTATAATGAAGAAATGAATGAAGCCCGCTGAGTTTGTTTCGCCGGTTCTTCTCAGGACAGGGCTAGGGTTGAACCGGTGGTAGATGAAATTTTTTGACGTTCAAAAAGCAATTTTTTTAAATTCTATTTTGAATAAAAATATTTTGATTTTGATTTTGATTTTGATTCAGTTAAGAAACTGGCTTAAAGGTGCGTTGTCCCTAATACAAATCAAATATGCCAAAACCTAAACATCAAGTTAGCACCTAACATATGGTGAAGTACCTGCACTTCACCTTGTATAAAGTCAAGGCGAGATGTGACGAAGTGCATGCTGTCATCCAATTACCGTACAATATAATGGACGTCGTAATGCATTCGCTAACCACTTAGCTAGTTCATAAAATAATAATACATACACTTATATTGCTACTCCCAGAAGTCATTATCCTAAGTACTAATATTATTTTAATTGCGAAAGTGACATAGATGTATATTTTAAATCTGGAAGAATATACCTAAACTTATTTTATCACGAAAAAGATTTTACGCGTGTAAAACCGGGGATTAGCCAGTGTATGGGCATATGGGGTGAGTGAGTGAGAAGTATAATTATTAATTTCCTATTACATGTATTGAAGAACATGTTCAGTCGTTGTAAAGAAAGAAAGTGGTACGGATAATCGATAGTGTGTTGATGTGCAAGCAAAGCATTTGAATTTGTACTTTGTCTATAACACGCGAAAAACAATGTTTTCAATATAATTTATCCTGCGGTGCCTTTTTGCAGAGATAGCAAAAAGCACTGTACCTACATCGCGCATAATCTATCTAAAATGAGCGGCTGACCCATGAGGTCGAAAAACAATACGAGCGACGGAATTCCCCGAATGTGTGTAATTTCCAAAGTACAAGTTACAAAGAGCCTTGTCGCGGGAGACACGTGTAACGCCACTATTAAACAACACTATTCACGCCTCCAGCTACTATCAATACTAATTGCGCACTATTCAAAGGTAACATATGTGCGTTCCATTGATGAAAAATAAAGCCTTATTCCAACTTCAAAAGCCTCATATTGGCGGATCGGGAAGATTCTTTTCAATTTTCCTCCAATCGAATTTGGCTGTTACATCAATCGAGTTCCCGCATTTTCCGAGCGCACTTACACAATATCAATCAGGTTTTATTGGTGTTATCGAGGTGGGGTGTGTCCCGCGGAGGGGGGGAGGGCTATTTGTATCAATAACCTGTCAATGGGCTCTCGCTCCTCGGGGACCACACCATCTCGGTGGCGTCTGTGGCCGCACTGATTTGATTAAAAACTATTAACCGCATGTGCAACACAATGTATTTTATTGCTCGCCAATAAATTTCAAATAACAATCGGTTGATAAAAACTTTTAAACTATTAATGTTATTCGTTTTTTTATATACCTACATATGAAGTCTTTAAGAGAAATTAACGAAAATTTTATATAATTATGCTAATTACATTTATAAATATATTTATTTTAATAAAATATGATAATAGTGCATTAACAAAAATAACGCTTTATCCATATTCTCTGCTGTAGCTGAAATAACCTAATTTAATTCAAATGAATTAATTGGCGCAAATCAGTTGCGAATAAACTATAAATATACAGTACCGGGGAAGGTATGCCTCGATATTAGTACCTATGCAACGAAATAAATGTATAATGTAAGTTGACGCAATGGAGGAAGACACCCGAAGAAAAGTAGCTGCTATTTCATTCAGAAAAAACAAATCAAGTAGGTACGAGTCAGACTCGCTACCAAGTGTTCCGTAATATGAACAACAATTTATGTAAGTTGATAAACTTATGTTTCATAAGTAACGTAAGCATTAATTTTGTATGGAATGACCTATGTAAGTCTGTCATGGATTTACTTATTTACCAATTTAAAGATGTTTTTTCTTTATTCGTTTACATATTTTCTGATTTGTTGCCAAATTTCATATTTCTATCTCAAGAGTATCGGATTGTGAGATTATAGGTTTCACTTGGCATCGGCAGAAATCAGGTCGTCAAGATAGGCGCATAAATCTTTGATATCATGTACTTAGATGACTGTGCTTCCGATGATTACAGTCCTCATTATTAACATGACTTTTCTTGCATCTTGATCCATTCGCATATTTCTGGGAAAAGGGTCTTGAAAGCCAGATAGATGGGTAATTAATTATTAACTTCCTTTAAGAGTTCCTTTTCTGTTCTTTCAACGTAGTTAAAAACCCTAAAAACAAAAAAGAAATAATCGTCAAATAAATGTCATAAAATACTAAACAATGCAAAGAACTAATGAACATAAAACAGAACCGATAACTGCTTCCTACATTTAGATAGTAAAATCGATTCTTTTGGCTTTTTACTTCACGCTAATTTCGTCAGTTTTGAAAGAATGCTTTAATAAAAAACAATGTACGAACGGTGCACGAAGAAACCCGAACGATACGGAACAAAAATAATTAAAACGAATATTGCGAAGAAAATCTCCACAAGGCTGTAAAGTAAAAGTTATCTTTTTATCAGGGGCGGCCCTGCATACATTGTCCGTTATCAGGCGGTCGAAGTTAAATTTGGGGACACCTTATTTCCTCGGCTGGTTTGCAAAACACGTTCACGCTTCCCACCTATTTCCACATCTCAACGCTTATAGATACTATCTGTTACACTTATTTACGAAAAGGGAAGTTGTTTTATCCTATAGTGTATTATACATTGCTGGTTTCTTCAGTATTAGCGAGCGAAGGTTCGTTCAAAAGAAGCAATCGAACGGTGCTGTTGTGGATGCGTGTGACTAGGTGGCGTTTGGTGGTACGGGGTCAGGTGGGCGCTCTCTTCACACCGATAACACGCTAATGCCCTCAACTTTGCACCGCAAGGGGGGTGGGGGGCGTGGTGTAAGGGTGAAGCGAAGCCATTTGTGAAGGAAAAATGGGAAAAGTCGGATCATTCGCCTTATTGAACGCAAATAACTTTTATCGAGTTGCATTTATTCGCTGTGATAGCGTCGTGGATGACGAATATGGAAGTGTTCGTATTATGAGTTTTCACGCGACGCCATCATCATCAGCACCACAATTATGCAGTAACCGTTTCGTAGATCCACTGAGGTAGACTAAATAGTCGTTTGTGTACCTACTTACACGCCGGTTATAGAACGTACGGTTATAGAACCTATTCTCCCGACGAGACCTCGAGTCACCCGACGAGTTATTGTTTGTCACAAACTATTGTCTGTAAGAGGTACCTAGTGCATGCATGCTTGCATGCAGCCGAAGTGGGCCGGCACGCCGCGCCGGGGAGGTACCTCTCGCTTACACGATACCGGCGTAAAGTGACAGCTGTGCTGTCGCGTTTCGTGCAGTGTGTAAGGTGCCGGTGACCCATGGAGATTGGAGGAGAAAGGAGGACATCTATTTAGCCTCTATGCGGATATCTATGGGCGTCGGTAGTCACGAAAATGGCTCCGAATGCTCCTTTGCTCCTTTCCATATTTTAAAAAGAAAAAAATACTAATTATAAAATATCGTTAATCGTTTTTAGTACATCATCCACTTATCATCTATAAAAAATAACATTTGCACTAGAATCAGTAGTCATGATCAAATTAAATCAAATACTTGAACGATTTCATCGCCCAGATAAAACAGACATTTGAAATGAGTTTTTTCTTTTCATCGCAGACCGGTTCGGTGTAACTCGGATTTTCTGACCTTGGCTATGACTAAACGTACAGTGCGAATTAAAATTGGCAATATAACTAATAAGATTGTTATTAGCGTTGAGATAGAGGCTATGTATTTTTGAGTCTGCAGTTAGTACTTCTAGTTTTAGTTATAGACTTACCTGCAGTTCTCGGACTCTAGTTCAGACTACAGTTTTAATGAGTTCTTGTGCTAAATGTGTTCTTCAATGTACCTATAACTGATACATTTAAATTCAAATATTCCCCTGTCTGCATATGTTTTCTGGGCCATCCTTGTTCGACGTAATAATACTTACTTTGCAGGCGTGAAAATCGGTACCGATGGCTATAGGTATAGTTACATACCCACCACTATGTCTACTTTCTTCATCGGTGTCATTAGCTACGCACATAGAAGCATGCAGGTGAAGCGACAACACGTGCATATCGCCGCACGTCAACATCAGCACGAGATGCCCTCTGTTACGTCTAGAGTAACGTATACAATCCGTACTAAGCACGACGATATAGCTTGGATTACACGTCGATGTTGTTTCAAGACAAAAATAGGTCCCTAAAGGATAATTATAACTACATACTGGCACATGGAGGTGTGAGGAGAACGGAGGGCAGCGCATCTGCATAACCTCTATGCGGATGTCTGTGGGTGTCGGTAGTCAGGAAAATGGCTCCTCCTGCTCGGTTTGCCCCCTTTATTCCATTAAAAAAACATACTGTACTGCATTCCCAGAGAAGAACTCCTGCTTTGGTTTATTGCTACAACACCCCTTCGTGTATCTGCTCTTACTTTTCGCATGTGATTATCACAAGTTATTTCACAAAATTATAAACAGTTAATTAAAATAATTAAATTATATTTCCGCCCGAGCTCCCGCGTTAATTTGGATTGAACTTGATGGCAAGTAACATTATTTGTTGTTGGCAATAATTTTACGCTTTTTCTACTGTGTAATAAATGTTGGCTCGTTTCGTTCTATAATTATACTAAAAATTACAACAAATTTACTGCCAATTTCCTTTTATTTTATTTATATGTATGTACAATAATAAAATGCACGTGAACATGCATGGATTTGGATAAATAGAAGCGTCCTGTCACGATTATCGTAAACAAATCGTTGTAGAAGTTAGAACACCATGAAAATATCAACGAAACTCACATTCGAACTTGTGACTGACATGAGATCAGATATCTGACGATGATTATGATGATGATGACCCAAGGTACTAACTACCAAGATGACGGAAAAAACTATATGGATAAGTCAGCATAGGCACCCACGGTAACATAAGGCCTGGTCCACATGTACGATGTAACTCGAATATGAAGTGGAATGAAATGCAAACTCTTCGTGTGGACGGCATAAGCATTACTGTATCTCGCTTGGCGTAGTGACAGCTATACAGCTCGAGTTTCGTGCGGCTTATGAGCAATATTAGCATATTCGTAACAACTCGGTGGCACATCTCTCGAACACAACTCGTGAGTTCGCACGACGACCGAATTTAGCGTACAAAATACATCTTTATTTGCAAAGGCTATCGCACACTAAGCAGATAAGATAAGATTGTATCTGCGTATAAAACCACCCTTCAATATTTACTATCTGTGTCTGCAGATACTTGACGGTAAAATATAAGTTATCTGCATAGTGTGTGGTGATCCTTGAGCTCAGCATAGAGCGATATTGACAGATTCGGTTAGATACAGATAGGTTAGATTTTACCGCTTCTGCATAGTGTGTGACAGCTTTAAGATGTGTGTGTGCGTATGTGTGTGTGTGTGTGTTTGTGTTTCCAGTGGCCCATTGGAGGGAAGGGTAAAAAGGGGCAACACATTTCGTATCAAATATCAATTAGCAGATGTCTATGGGCGTCCATAGTCAAAAAAAATACCTCCCATATACAATAAAAAGCTAAGTAGGGCAGCTCTCCGCCATAATGAACACACATGTACCTGTAGGTGCCTCGTGCAGCTACGAGCTCCACTTGACGCGCCGTCGATTTGTTCCGGTGGCGACTGCCAAGGTGACTCCGCGCGCGTTTGCGGCAATAAACGTGAATTTACTGCCCGGTTACATGTGCAGTTCTCCTGAAGAGCGGAGATGAGTGCTCCGAACGGCAACATTACCGTCGCTGCTCGACGGCATAGAGCGGCGTGTACACTGTACACTCTACACTGTACACTCTACACTGTACACTCTACACTCTACACTCTACACTGTACACTGTACAGTTCATCTCCATCCATTGTAACTTACATAAACTGAGTATGTAACATTATGCGAAGATTTATGTCATTGCTATACTTCAAAGTATTCGTTTAATTCATTCGGTAAGTTTTATTTTATTAGGAATGCAGTAGAGGCTAATGACGTCACTAAAACGTTGACCACGTAAACCAAGTACCTAAGAGTTTCATTCATTCAGTTGACTACGTAAACCAAGTACCTCACAAGAGTAGAGATTGTAACCTTTACGTACCTACGTTTGGTTTATATAATGAACGTTCTAGTGATGTGATTACGATGTATGACTGTAAGCGGAAAGCGGTTTTGTCATAAAACTTACGTAACTTAACTTGATAATACGTTGACTTAAAGATTCAATCTTAAACATAGTCATAATATACGAGTTTTCTCTGGCAGTGCCATATCAAATACCTGTGTGACACAACTGGCTCTAGCCATTTGCTTCGCATTAAAGCATGGTTTACAGCTACCTATGTGAATTTATGTGTATATTACTAAAAACTACGATAAAGAAAGACCCTGAACAGAATTATCTACAGGTTCAGTGCTAGCTACACGCACGAGAGAACATGAAAGTACTGCCCGAGTGTACAGGCTCCTTAACAGCGTTCGCCCGATGCGTGGCATAGACACCTATGTAAAACATAATAAAAGTTTATTTGCACATTTAGTACGTAGCAACGTATAAAAACCATCTCCGCGACTTATTACGCCGATAAACTGTTTTACGATGTTGCGCCTTACAATTTTTGCGATAACTCACCTGCCCACGTTACCATTTATACTTTTTCTTGGCTCCGTTACATAGTACTTGCGCCGCACTTATGTCACATAATTTCAGTCGTGAGTTATTTGTTGAGTTATTTTCAGAATTAAAA
>LUGF01025751.1:334681-363138 GCA_001625245.1 Calycopis cecrops
CTCCCGGGTACACCGGCCGTGGCAGCTGGAGCCCCGAGCCAGACGCGAGGTGCTGCTGCGCCAGGAGTTGGGGCGCTAGGCACGCCCACTGCCCCCATAGCGCCGCGGCTGGGACGCCATACAACGGATACGCTGCCCGTAGGAACAACTGAGATCTAGCAGCTAATATGGCCTTCTCTTCCAGCGTCAGATTGTTGTTGTGCTGATCGAGCTCGAAAGGCCGCAACGGGGATCGCAGGTAATGCTGCTCGGCGAGCATCGACTCCATCGTCTCTCTGGAATAACAGAAAACATATTAAAAATACATAAAACATTTCAACAGTTCATATGAAAGTAATGAGTTTATACCTAGGGTTGGCAGCGCTGAAGCGCACGTCATCAGGGAAGACTGATGTTCGATCGTGCTCCCCCGTGATATAGAATCTCAAAAAGGAAAAAAATTCAAAATAAAATACCGATATAATGTTACATAAAGAAATAATGCCAATGAATAAGGAAGTTCGCAGCGAAATTGCGGGGTTGTGTTTAGAGAGATCGGACTCCACTTCATCAGGCTTTAATCATTAACCGCGACTAACATGGCCGCCATTTATACCATTCGATTAGCTACAAAAGATAGACTAATTGAGTGTACAAAGCGTCAATCAGTATCGCTGCGTTTGTTTTTAAGAGCGTGTCCAATACTCGATTACAGATTAGGTCTCGAGTTATGCCATGTTAATAGCGAAGCCTACACATGTAGGTACACTTGATAATACATCAATGTTAATGCGAGACGAGAAACTTAAATGACAGGAAGAAATAATGAAATGATCAATGATATAAGCCTACAGACAAAAATGTTTCAAAACAATTTCCTTTAAATTGCTTTTACCAAGATATTTTCGATAGACGGAAAGGTACTGATGATGATGATGATTAAATATGAATCCAAGTATTATTCTCGTTCTGTAGATAATCTAGTTTAAATTGTCTTCAGTAGGTATTACAGGATTTGTGGCAGTCATCAAGACAAAATCCAAAACAATAAGATCCTTACCTCTCAAATTCAGTAAGCCGCGAAGAATCACGGAATCCTTTTGCGAACGGATTACTGTCTATTTTGAGTTTTGTAATCTGAAACAAACGAGATTACAGTTATACAACGTTACGCAAAATTCAATAGAGTTCGCTTTACTAAGCGCAAAGTATTGAGTGTAACGAGCGCATATAAATACTGTAAAGCCATGGCGGACACCACAAAACGGGTTAAAATCCACATAACAATAGATATTTCTGTCAATAAATATATTTTCCTACCAAATTGCCATTGTAATGGCGCTAAATGAAATTCTAGTATCAAAATATCTACTGCATCGTGATTTTAGCCACAACATCGACAAAAACGCATCGAATATTTTTACTGAACCTAGAAATATAGATGTACAAATTGCGAACCGTACAGCGGCTACAAGAACTTGAATATTGATCATAAGTTAGTGCAAATGTGCATAACGTGAGCCATTAAGGTGAGACTAACAGAACCAAACTGGAATTGAGTCGATGCGCCCATAAAATACTCCGCTGATTTAGGTCCAAGTCGAGGTGTTAAAAATGCGTTTGGCAGAGGCCAAGCAGTGTGATGAGAAATCGCCCCCTCGCTGTGCGACGCTCCCGCTGTGGCGTCACACAATTTGTGTACAATATTTACGAGAAACCAGCAAACCCAGTTCAAATGATAGTTGATCAGTTCGTATAAAAACTTGAGACACATAAATATCGCCTTATTAATAATAACCTCGGTGAAAAGTTGGAGCGTGTTTTATTAAGGTAAAACTTGTGAATTATGTGATTTTGAACATATGTATCTGTGTCATATAGCACACCTGATCAATGATTTAGTTTTGAAACAGACAGACATTTTATTATATTCAGACTAATAAGAAAGAACCAAACAAGACGTTACACCACAATTAGCATCCCATGTTTGTTTCTGTTTAACTAAAATTGTAATGCCAATAAGAACCGTCCTCCCAGACTCGAACAAAATTTCACGTCCACTTTTATCAGCTATTTTGGAGCATGCCGAAGAAGCGTGACGAAGCGTGAATACAAGAGTATTCGCAATAAACGAATCATCGGGAAGCCATCGGGACGTGTCAATCTCTCAGCAATGCGTGCCGCGGCGGCCGGCGACGCGGCGTAATTACCTGCTGAGTGATCCCGGGCTATGCCAAACCTCGCGACTATTCTAACAGCCATGAACAGATAATGTAATTGTTATATATAACTAGCCGGTGCCTGCGACTTAGTTCGCGTGGCGTAGTAATATTATAATCAAAGTGATTTGTTATCGTTTGCTTGCAGTGTGCTGAAATTCCGATTTCCCGTAGAAATGAACTATTTTACCGCAGTAAAAAGTGTGTTTGATGTTGACCAGGCTTAGTATCTATATACCCCAATAAGATTCATATATTCAACATTCAGACACACGGATTTTACTGTTTTATTATATGTATGTATAGATAGATGGTTTGTAGGATCGTTTTATGCTCTGTGATATTATGGAAAGAAAGCTTTATTCGACTGAAACACAGTCAAGCTTAAAAGAGAGCTTTATTTCTGACTTGTATTTCCCCTACTTACTGTACTGTTTCTTGTGTACGAGATTAGTAAAGCGTTACACAAAAGCGATACAATATCTTCTATCCTTATGAGCTATAAATACTAAATTTAAAACATTTGATTTATTGAAAAGAAAAAACTAAAAGATGTGGTAATATTCTTCTATGCGTATTTCAATCATAACTGATGAAAAGCTAACTGTAAAATGACTGATTTAAGGAATGAATCTGTTTTAAAAAGCCTTCCACCTTCTACATCATCTATTATTTAAGAGACAAAAAGTATAATCGCTTGTCTCTCAATCGTGTACAGGTACATGTTTTATTATATAAGTAATCAACATCATTATATGTGAAGATTGTTGTTATATAACAAATTCATTACTTAGTCAAGTGTTGTTCTTCAGCGTCCTTGACATTGTACTAGGGTTGTATAAAATCTCTTTATATTTTTTAATTTTGTGTGATATTGAAATTTATCCCTACTAATATTGTAAATGCGAATGTAAGTTTGTTTGTTACCCTTTCACGCGAAAACTGCTCAACCGATCATCATGAAATTTTGTACACATGTTCTTGGAGGTATTAGAAGTAACATAGGATAGCTTTTATCCCGAAAAAATGTTCCTGAGGGATGCCATGGAATGATTTTCCACGATATCGAAATTTACGCGGGCGAAGCCGCGGGGCGCAGCTATATATACTATATACCTATACAGCAGTTGAGAAACATGCTTTCGACATAGCGCACGCTATTGCAACATACGGTAATAACTATCTCATTTTTTTTATTTATTAAAGAAGTTAAATATACTAAAAGTATTGTAATAGAAGCGTTTCCGTTCTAACATATCAGATTCAAACACAGCACAATCTCAAAATGCTGTACATTTCTTTGATGTTTTAGTGCATATTAAATTGGCGTTAATTTATTATAGGTAGCCATGACATTATTAACACTTTGTTTTAGATCAAAAGACCTTTTTAAAAAGTTGACAAAGGATATCTTTGCGGATATTGTGCATATGAATAAAGAAGACAAACATACTAATGGTATAGTTTTTATAAAAGGCTTTAAATAAAGAAAAACGCATTTTAATATCATTTCCTACACGAGTAAATAATAAAAAATGTACTTTTAATGGAAGTAGCAAACATTTTTTAACATACATTAAAATTTCTACAATTTCAGTACTGCTGCAATATTCAATTAATAATAATTCTATATTTAATAATTCTATTATAAAAGTGTAATATCATGTATTATCTTCAATTATCTCTGAGTATTTGGTAACAATGTTTTTTTTTATGATATAGGGGGCAAACGAGCAGTTGGGGTCATTTTCATGACCACCGACGCCCATAGACATCCGCATAGAGGCTATACAGATGCGCTGTCTTTTTTCTTCTTTCTCTTCCCACCACCATGGGTCACCAGCTACTTACACACCGCACGAAACGCGATAGCACAGCTGTCACTTTGAGCCGGTCTCGTGTAAGCGAGAGGCACTTCCCCGGTCGCGCCAGCCCAATTCGGCTGATTGAAAGCATGCAGTGTAGCACTGCCTCTTTCTAAAACTTATATCGACTACCTTAAAATTCCATCACCGCGTTCAATTTCACTTAGAAACTAGTGCGTCATCTTGTGTTGTCTTGCGCGCGACACAATGAGGCCTCCGCTAACACGTCACTGTCAGAGACAACACGTCTCCTCGCCCCCAGGAGTAAGAACAAGCGCGTGTCGAGGGTCACATCGCTACTCCACACGCCCACCTGGCCGCATTGACTACAATGGCCACCCTGTCCCATTCATCTGACATAATGAGTCTGCCAGCGAATAGTAGCTGGTGTATGGACGCATGCATTATTTATGTACTCGTTAGTTACGTTACTAATTGTCTGTTCATTTCCAATGCTATATTTATTTTACTTGTGACACATTGTTTCACTCTGCCTACTGTTTACTCTTGTGTTATGACATTATACTTTTATATAATCTCATTAGGGAATTTCATCATCGTCAGTTTTTATCAGTTCATAGCTAAGCCTCTTTTAAAGACAAACAGTCATAGGAACAGACGATAGAGTAGAACACTTATTACACGTAGCGCAGGAAGTAGAGCTACGTGAAGTAGGTACGTTTGCTGATGCGAACGTATATTATTTTTTCCTCCCTAACGCCGTTAAAGATGTTTTCACTTCAATGAGTTTTATTTAATTCATCAACTACAAAAAGATTATCTCATTTTAGCCGAATATCGTTCGACCCATTTCCAGAACCCAGTTATATTTCAGTCTGTTCGTTCTTAGTTACATTCAAATGTGTTCCTTTCAACCTTCCGCCATATTAACGTGCTAATTCATCGCATCAGCTGTTAAAGACTAATTCAAAAAAACGTCGCCTATTAAAAAATTAAGAGACACCGAATATGACAAGACAATGTGTATAATATATATTTAATGAACGTATCGCTTTCATTCAACAGACGTTTATTAGATTTAGTACAAACATAAGGACGAGGCGTGTCAAAACAATCTAATTTAAGTATCAACAAGCGCTCGCCTTGGGCGGCGCGCCCGGGCCCGCTACGATCACTGACAACATTAAAGGCGCCTAATGACATTATTCCCTGGCGGTAAAGAAAAAAGTCAAAAAAAGCACAGAAGGAATAGAGATCGCATGTTATATAATGCTAGATTTATAATCTATGCTTCCTTTTTAATGGGGTAATTTCGAATTAGATCTCTTTTGTAGACTAGTTCAAAATGTTGAAACAATATTAGATAAATAATGAAGAATTGGAACTCGAACTACGAAAAAGTTTTCTTCACGCATACTTTTCATATAAAATTTTTTGAATTTCTAATAATTTTGAATCTTACGTCCACAAATGTAAAGAAGTATTTGTAGTTACGTCTACTGCCCAACGCAAGTTTGTCATCAAAATATACATTCAGTATTTTTATAACCTTCGTCGATACAAATGATTGTACATTCATTTTAACGATAGTAACAATGCTGATCTTCTGTCTGTAAACTTTAAATGCATTCACATTTTACGTATTCATAAAAATAACAGTATGAGTACAGTGAAATCTCTACAGTCATGACACATAAATGAGCAGAAGCTAAAATACAGACCTAATAGAATTTCGAATCGTTATTAGTGGCATAAATAAGGGAAACATTGTGGCTTTCGAGTGCACGAAAATAAAAAAAACAGCATGTAAACATGTGAAGGCAACGAACATGACAGGAACATTCCAAAGAATAAATAAATGTCACGTTAGCGCGCTACGCGTCTCATTCCAGCACCGTGATGGATGCACGCATCCGAAATGTTATGAGCGTGACAATAAATTCTAGGTAATTATGATATCAGCCCTTAAGGTGCGAATATCGCTTGAAGATCTTATATTACTTTATATTACATTGACCAATAAATTGGTAAAACCAACAAATGTAAAGTCGTTAACAAATAATACAGTTGTTGATGCTAAATAGTTACGCATATTTCGCAACATTCGTGGAAGGAAATTGTACTTTTTTTATTTATATCTGTTATACAGGTTGCGACTTGACTTTCACGTCAACTAGTGTCTGAAACTCATGGTCTTTCAGTTATAAAATTGGGTATTTATTTGCATTCGAATTACTATTACTCTTAGATCATTTAGTTAATGAAAGATGAATAAAAAAGGACAAAAATTAAAAATTTAAAAATTTCCGAGATTCACTTTATATAGAAATATAGAAATAAGTAAGTATACAAGAATCGCTTGTTTAAAATATACGATATGAATACTAGTAACTTTACAAGTAGACAACGCATAGGTAGGTATTATTTGTATACCTACTAGCTGCGTTCCGCGGTTTCATCCGCGAAAATTTCGATCCCGTGAAAAATCATCCCATGGCATCCCATAAGAACATTTTTTCGGGATAAAAACTATCCTATGTGTTAATCCATGTTACTCTCTATATGCGTGCTAATTTTCATGAGAATCTCTTCAGCAGTTTTTGCGTGAAGAAGTAACAAACAAACAAACAAACATACATACAAACTTTCGCATTTATAATAATATTGGGATTTGAACTAGGACGCACGATTTGACAGTTAAAGTTTAAGGTCCCTGCAATACGCTAACCGTCAGCACACACGACTGGTCGCTTGTATCCTACGACTACAACATCCCATGCAGTTCAGAGTGTCTAGACATTATATATACATTGTGGTTTCAAAAGGATGTCATCCGGATCGGTAGGTACATGTAGTGTGTTGGTTCCCTTTAATCTTTGGATCCCTTAAGTTTTTAGTTACATTTAAAAACCCCAGAGGTATAAATTGAGAACATTGTGCACAACAAATGCGTGAAATGTTTAAACAATAACAAGTTTTTCAATATAGATTTAATTGAACCATGATTAACAAAAATGTTAATTCTATAAGTAGAGGTAGTTAATATCGCTTAAAGAGCTTTGCTCATAACTGAAGACGAAGAGTTCGCCGCAAAGACAATAAATCTATAACGACTAACAGCTGGCGAAGCCGTAAACGACGTTTTCCAGAATACCGGTGCTTTATTATTTTGCAAGTGTACCAAAATTATGGGCGACGTCGATGAGTATTCGAAACCAGTTAAATACCAATATAACATGTTCGAGGAACGTACTTATTCTGTTTAAGTGTAAAATGTGGAAAACCCACATTTACTTTAAGCATTGAATTTTTTTATCAATGCGTATAGTTAAAAAGTAGAAATAATACAATTTATTCTCGTGGAATTTTCATTTTTTGGTTGTCGATTTTTGTTGCTGTCGCCGTTTTATTGATAAAGAGTCAATCTAATAAATATAGCTGATAATAAAATGAATCTTAATGACCCAAAACTTATTTAATTTACCTATATCTAAAATAAGAAATAAGTATGTTTTTTTTTTAGTTTAATATTTAAATATGATGAATAAGTATTTCTTGTTTGCCACCTATGAGTATCACCGAAGTTAGTAGGTACTCATGACCGTGTCTACTTTTATCATCATCATCATCATCATCCGTCTCTATCGATCCATCGATGCTGGACATACGCCTCTTTCAATTACCTATGGCTCACTTCTTTGGGCGTTAAACTAATAATAATAAAGAATAAGTCCAGGTAAAGTTAGTTATAAGTACATAGTGTAGCTTTCTAGTAGTTGAACAAAAAAAATTACCACCCACAAACATACAAGTTTAGTAAGAGGTAGTGCCACACTGCGTGCTTGCATGCAGACGAATTGGGTCGGCACGAGGTACCGCTCGCTTACACGAGACCGGAGTAGTGACAGCTGTGTGTGTAAGTAGCCGGTGGCCCATAGAGGTGGGAGGAAAAAAGAGGGCAGCGCAACTGTATAGCCTCTATGCGGATGTCTATGGGCGTCGGTAGTCATGAAAATGGCTCCGACTGCTCGTTTATCATAAAAAAAAGGCAAAACGGTACATCTTTATAATAAAGTACCTATAATAAAATAATCTTTATAAAATAGACAAGATTGAAGTTGTTAGGTTATATGTATCACTACTCCAATGTAATAAGAAAATTCTTCGCAAATTTTCAAATTACTTATATTATATCAGAAATTGTTAAAATATTAAAAAAATTTAATAAAAAAGGGAAGGAATGTTATAATAAGTTTTTAATATGCCCTTCTAAATATTCAACAAAGTTTATTACAATTCCTCCTCGTCTAATAGATCAATGAACTGCAAACTTTCTTGTATCGTGCCGACAGACAGAATTAACGAGACATAGTAAACGTTGAAGAGGTCCTCCGCCAGTTGCGTAGCGATCTTCACCACCATGCGTCCCATCCACATCTTGATTTAATTTTATATATTTCGTCCAGAATGTTAGTAATTTTTCTATCATTATCTGGTTATTCCTCCTGCGAGGACTCATTGAAGTTTTATTATTGATTCGCTTGAGCAGTGTTAGTCTAATGGATAGCCCGTTCGGTTCCTGCAGTGTCTCTCAAAGAAGGCAAGAGTTCCTCTAAAGCACCGACCGTCAGTATGAAATCAATCTTGCATTCGTGGCCGAAAGTTTGACTGTATATTCTAAATATGAGAGAGTACGCGATCTGCCACATTTCAATCTGGTGTTCCGTTTGTGGTGTTCATTTCAACCATGAAAAAGTCTTGGAATCATTTTGACACGTGTCAATTTGAAGGCCATCATATTTAAGTGACGTTGTCAGTTTACAGATTAGCCAGTAGAGATAAGTCATAAGTTGTTTTGCCATATCAGGATGGCTTTTTTGGCAGCACGCAATGTTTCAAAATAAAAAAAATAAATTGGGTTATTGAAATGACATGTAAATAAATCAAGAAATAAATCAATACATAGTTTCAAGGTATAGTACTTATTACGCAATTGTAAAATAAGTATAAATATACTATAAAACAATATTTTTTGGTTACAATAATTATTGTATTAAGGAGTTCATTGCGGAGATTTCGTCATATTCTGCAAGTGGATATTTGCATTGAACGCGATAGAATCCGTTTAAAGAATCTTAATCATGTATTAAGGAATTCAGAATGACATAGTATTTTTTTTATATTTAAATAATTTGTTAGGTGGCACATAATAATAGACTTAGGTAAGAATATTAGTTATATTACTTTTAATAGTATTAAAATATCATGGAAAGTATAGAAATAGTAAACCTTGTTGATTTATTGCCAATATTTACAGTTTAATAGTTATATAGAATATCTCGATTCTAAGAACATCAACATCGCAATGAAACTGTTAAAGTCTCTTTTTAATTAAACTTTAATGAAGGCTACGTAAAAAGAGCCTTTTCTAAATGTCCAAGTGATGCCATAAAAGTATATTTAATGACTCGTATCGTTGTTGGATTCGTAGTCAGTTGCAACGAACGCAATTCTTCTGAGGTGGCTGCGGCCCGCGACGCAGACGCAATAAATTGTGGCGGCCGCACACGACGGCTCCGCGTGACGTCACACCTCGCGTGATCGATGGCCAGCTAGAAGGAGATCACGCTTTACCACCGCTGCACGCTGCACGCTGCACCGTGCACGCTGTGACGTGCACCGAGAACGGGACACACGAATAATAAATTCATGTGGAATAATTTTGAATTCTCTCGTAAGTGCGTTGACTTCCATATTTTTGACTTACGCCCTTGTTACCGGCGGCGGCGTTAATTGGAAATTATTAAAATGTAAAGAACTGACGCACGCATGAAAACATCAACACGTCACTTGTTGTGAGGTGCTCAAATTTTATATAATTATATCATAAAAGTGTTCTCGTGAAAAAATAACATGTTTTGCGAATTGTAAATTCTTGAAATATGTTTTTTTTATACATTCCTGCGAATAACAAATATCCAAAAGAATAAAAATAGAATAAAGGATCAAAATAAAGACACAATTTTATACATACAGTGAGAAGAAAACAACAATCTAATCAAAATAAAGACCCCTAAAGCATATTCAATGCTCATTAAATTCTCCTTCATCGCTCATTCCTTTAGAACCCAATCAATATGTCTAAATATCTACCTTATAATATTCATTCCAAAACCCAACACACAATAAGTAACATAAAATCATCACAATGGAGTTATTGTCAAATTAATAGCATTTAAGGCTGAAGCGATAATATAAGAATTACAGGAACAGTTAGATTAACTTATAAACGTTGAACATAATCCATAAAGCCGAGCCAGTCTATCGGTTATGAATCGGTTATCAGAAATAAAAGTGAGACGCGGGAGAGATACCTCACGACACCTGACCCAGCCGTTTTGGCCCGTGAAATATGTTTATTTGTCATGGCCGCCTTTTGTTATTGAAATCGTGTTTGCTTTAACTCCTTTATATTATTGGAGTGAGCCCGTTGTGGGCGCCCGATGTGAGAATAGCTTCGGATTGGATTAGAATATTGATTGTTGATACTGAGAAATGAGAAATAAATTTCAATTAAGTAGCTATTGAACGTGTTTACGCATGCACGTACGTATACGCAGTTACTTGCGTGATTATCTCCTCAACTCGCATAATGGTGGAGGCATGACTACCTAATTTACTGACATGCTATCGAATAGCTATATTGTGTTATTTGTAATAATGCACTATTCTTCATAGGCCAATGATCTGAAAAATGAACACAATTGTATGTATGTCCTAAATAATGTAAAGAAAAGATCTAATATCAGTTTTATAAACGTGTATCAAATTTTGTTTACGGCTTGAGAAATAATATATTTATATTTTATTGCATAGGCCTAAATTACTTAGACAATATATCATACTACGCATTAGATAAGTTTTAGAATAGATACGAAAGTTTAAGTTTATTCAGTCATCAACAAAAATATTTTCTTTAAAAGACATAGGTAAGACATGGTGATCATAACTTAGTTCATAAGCTACACCGAATTATGTTAAAAAATATGATTTGACGCGTATGTAATAGTAAAAAAAGTACCATGTAAATTTTGAAATATTTCGTATCGATCGCGGCAGGTTGCCATCCTCATCCCTTCCAATCCTCAACAGAGCAATCGATCAAAACAAATTCACAAGTCATCGGATATTAAAAAACGTATTGTGTGCACGTAAACTTTTATAAACATTGTCACCTCAGAACGTGAATTCCGGACAAAGGATCGGAGAAAATAAGGCGGTTGTTAATGTTGGTGCGCCTTCAGGGAAACCACCCCGCGGCGCGGCGACGGACAGTCTCACACAGATAAACACAAAAAATGTTCGCCCTGGTACAGATCTTATCGCGGCATAGCAGTTTGATAAAGCACCAATAATGATGTACCATTTTGAATCAATTTAGCCTACATCGAGTATTAATGTGGCGACACGGTTTTTTATGCAAAATTTACACCTTTACCTTTTCGTATTTAAGATATTTATGATGCTTTATGTTCATTGTATTAAATAATGGATAATATGAAATAAAATTTACTGCAATAATTGTATTGCTTTAATTAAAAAAAAAATAAGGCAAAATCGCAATCGATGTAGGTATATTTGAAAGCGCTACATTAAGAACCAAAATTTTAATAAATCCATTGTACATACACAATTAATATTGAACGTTCTAAAAGTAGGTACCTACGTACGTAACTATAGTAGGTTCTAATATTTGATTTGAACCTGGTCCGTGAAACCAAAAGCTTCAGTTGCTGTTGAATTCATGTGGTAGTTGGTACTAATGTTTACTTTTTTATCTAACTGACTATGCAGTAATAATCTGAATCTAGGTAGTAATAACGTTTATAAATACAAAAACCTTAACTCAACCTAGTGCTAGAACTTACCTAAGACTATAGTGATGTCAATTCAGCTAAACTTACTTTATTGACTGTCGATATCTTTATTACAATTGTTATATTAGGTATGTATTCATTTACATACTTTACCACCTAACCCTACATAACGGAATGCCAGTGGAATGCCGTCGAACACCAAATCATACGGACAGAAGACATATCGGCCAGCGCAGGTGCAAATACGTTAAGTGTGTTCCTATTGTTGGCGGCGGGGTTATCAGTGACACTATCTCAGTTCGACAAATGTTTCACTTGTCAGATGTGACGTCAGAGCCGGGCCCGCGCTCGATCTGTGGTCCCGATTCACGTTTTGGTGTGGGGATTAAAGACGTAACACCTTTGTGGACGTTCCGATAAGTGATAACGTTTACAAATCGTTACAATATTTTTTATTCGTAAAATGGTTTTTTTATTTTTTATTTATTTTTTCATGGCATTCGTCGGGTATTAAATGTAAATGTTTGTTACTTTCTATATCTGTTTCAAGTAAATGTGAAACTTTATAAATTTGATATTATTTTTAAATGTAGTTCTGATTATTTTCTGATATCTTTTGTATCGATTTTCACTTCATTTGGATTTTTTTCATATAAGGTGAAATTAAATAAAGCGCAATTAATCTCCAAGTTAGATTTATTGACCTAAGTATATTCTATCGAACTACATGTACAACAATCCGTATATAAAATCATCTGAATATAACAGAAATATGACATCATAGATATGAATTCTCAGACTTCTAAAACAGTTTATAATGTCTCCAAATGGTCATTAAAATCAATGAACTAAGATTAGTAGGTTTAGAAGCGCTGGGGCGTCAACAATAAATCTAGGTATGCGTTAGAATCAATCGATATCAATAATACGACCCCGGGGAGCTATAACACAGGAAGCTTTATCGCATTGCTGGAGCCATCAGCGGGAAATAGTTTACTCAGCAAACCGTTCCAGGATAAATACCCAGATTGAGTATAGAACGATACTGTAGCCAAAATATCGTATATTTTATGGACAAGGACTGTGAGATAATCCCAGAAGACGATGCTGATTGGAAGAATAGTTATCAAAGCTCTGCTTGTAACACGGAAGGACTTTATTATCTTCAAGAACATGCTAACCTGAACTTGCATTTAATAATAGACAAGATAGTATTACGTACAATAAATATAAACGTAACAACAAACGTAAATTAACAATAGCATTTTTAAAGATACACGAAACGTAACTAATTAACGTACGAATGAAGATTTATGTACCGCGTTGTCGATATAAAGTAACGTTTCCTTTATGAACCTCAAAACGTCCTAATTACCGCCCGGCACAAACAAAACGACTCACTGCGAGACGCCCAAACGCTCTTGTGACAGGGAATTAATTGCTCGTGGCGACACATGCGGTGGAGCACAGCGCTTCCAGACGCGGCGACGTGCGTCTCGCACACGGTAAGTCACTTCGTGTGAAACTGCCCTTATTTCTAGTGTTCTTTTTTTAAAATGATTTAAAATTGCACATCATTAACTAGGACTACAGATGATATGGTTGTTGTCGTGTCGTGTATAACTGGCATTTTGTTTATTGTTCTCTTTTTGAATGTATTAAAATTCCACATATCGTCGACTTGGTATAAATGAATAAATATACATAATTTCCATTTCAGCTAACTTGGTTTTCATCCGACAGCTATTAGGCCTCAAAATAGCTATTATCTTTTAAATATTAACTTACTTTTTTCTATAGACATCTAAAGGTTAAATTGAAAATTGAGTCGTATATTTTGTCATGTTCAAAATTGATTTTCCTTTCATAGAAACTGAGATCGTCGTGCTTTCTAATTGTTACTCGCTTGCATGGGAATAATGGTGGAAATACTCGAAATTTAAACAAGTGTTTTATTCGTGTAATGCGACTGAAAGGTCAGATATCCTTGCACTTGTCGAGCTTTAAATTGTAACACACAACATACTTAAGTTACTGCTTACTAGAACTTAGGTATTTTATACTGGATATTAATTATGGTAACCAACGATCCAAACTGATTTGGTCTCCATTATATTCAGTTTCCATTAAACAATGGGTATGCAAAAGATATATTTAGCTTGGCTGAAAACTTTCGTCGTCACCGCGGCGACGGCGCCGTCCGTCATCAGAGGCGGCCGCGTGTGGCCACTCGATGCACAAAAATTACGTGCCACCTCCCTTTGTTCAGACTGGACATACCTTTCAGCGAGATGCAATTAACGTGTTATAAATAGCACACGTCGATAGGCAGTCGACAACGCGCTGCGATTTCAAACGTTTCGTCCTCAGATCTATTTTAGATATCAAATGATTCTAACGAGAGCCAAATAAAAGATCTAATTATTTATGTCGTCTACATATAAGTTAAGTGCATCAGTCCCTCACTCTTTCACTAACTGCTTCGAATGCACTGTAACTCTAGAAACAAATTTATTGACGAGTGACAGCGTACACTTGGGACAAATAAATACTGGCAATTACACATTAGTCAGAAAAAAATATTAATTTCAATTGTCTATGATTCCATTGATACAATTCCAAAGTTAAAATCAAAAGATTCCAAACCCAAAATTTAAAAAGAAGTGTTACTTACAAGTTGATTTTGATAGGCCGTGACGGCTGTGAAGACGCATTCTGGGAAAATGAACGTTTTGAACTCCTCCTGTTCGAGGTCTGTTATGGGGGCGTTGATGGCCCCCTCCCGCCGCAGTACCAGGTGGATGCGGGGCTGGTACTTGTGCATCGAATTCAACACCAACTGTGGAAATAAAAAGTGGCGAATATTAATTAAAAGCCAAATTCCAAATTTTGAAAATAATAATAATAAAAATGAAAAAACTATAACTAATTTAATAAACTGATGATAAATATATCAGCGTTGAAGATAAGTGGGAGCTTGCAGAAGTCATGCTATTTTACTCATTTCATCTCATCAAATCAAAGGTCGCACATGCTGAAGCAAGACACATTCTGGTCAACTTTATCATTTTTTCTCCCTCTTCATTAGTCTTCTTCTTGCCTTAGGTGGAATTTCTCACATTTGAGACTTGAATAAGGCCGTAATTTTCTTATTAGAATAAAATCAGTTACCTGTCCATTCTTGTCCATCTCGTTGTTGGTGAGCTTGACCTTCTCGAAGGAGACGACCTGCTTGCGCAGCTGGTCGGCGGAGAAGGGCGAGTCGGGGTGCGGGTAGAGGCGCGCGGGGGCGGGCGGGTCCGCCTTGCCGGCCACCAGCCACGAGGAGCGGTGGTAGGCGTAGCGGTAGCGCTTGCCGTCCACTGGCACCACGTCCAGTAGCACCGCGTAGCGCGCCTCCGCGCGGCACCCCGCGAACGACACCCGCACCGTCGGGAACATGCGTCTGTACCGGGAAAAATATATATTTATTTTCTAATCTTAATAGGTTGAGGTTTTAATAACAGATACACATTAAGTACGACCTAACAATAAGCTGCCATCTTTGTATACTGTAAACGGGACTTAATCGCGTTTTTATAAAATCGAAGTATTTACCTCGACTCTTTACAGTATACAAATATGAATACAAATCGTGAAAGCTTAAAACAAGCTGCCATCTTATAGGCATACCTATAAGGATGGTCGAAATATTAAAGGACTGCATAATTCCTCCTCCTCGCTTCGTTTGTCCTCAATGCTGAGGCTCGTGACCTCGACGAAATTAAATGCGAATAGCATCGGTTTATTAGAATTTAGAATACATACTCTAATTTAGATCCAAACGCCTGATCTCTTACTCGCAGTATAGGTACTATAATGCGAGTACTAACGAGACTAATCTAGATATTTAAATATCTCTTGCGGATGATAGAGACGGGTTCTAGTTGTATTAAAGAAGAAACAGATATTTTTAATAACAATTGAAAAAGATGCTGTCTAGTCATTTATAAGCATTATTTAAATGCATTTAATTAAAACGTGTAGATAATTGTTAAAGTTATCAAATGTTTAAATAAAAATTAAAAAATACGCACTAAACGTGTTCTTTAAATGTTACCATGTAAAAACGCGCGTCTCCAAGACAAAATGGCCGCCAGAAATCAGCATAAAATAAATAAACTCCTATAAAACATTGTGAATAAATTTAACACCGGAATAATTTGCGATAGTAAATATGCAAGGGTTTTACTGCTCATGTATTTTTATGTGCTCTTTCTTGCTGTATTGTTATGTTAAAGCGTACATTTTCACATTAACGCAATTATTCGATAATTATTCGCCTCTGTCGAAATTACTGCTTTTTACCGCAACAAATACAATTATAACTCATTAGGTCTCAGTCAGCATCTCTGAGGTGTTGCTAATTGAGGCTTACAATCCAAATTAATTATATAATTGTATATAGGTAACACACAATGCGCCGATTCTACGTTTTAAACTATTTAATGCCAGCACAAATCTAAAGATATTAAGATATTTTTCAGATTTTTTGTTTCAACTTTTAATTATAATAGTATTGTCACATTCAGTGAAATGTAGGCGAGACTTGATTGGATATTTGAAGTACGTTAACCATGCTAAATCTATATTGTTACCTATATCATAGTTTTTAAGCATCAAGAGCCAACCTGAAAATTGTTGGTTCAGACTTTAGTGAACTTCCAGAAAATTCCATTAAAAATAATACATTTGAAATACCGCAAAAGAGTCAATCAACCGCACAATAACTGTTTATTCGAATTCAAATTGTATCCTAAATAGTATTGTCTATAGTCGGTACTAAGTAGAGCACCCTGCTACTTTGCTCTCTCACACAAAATAATTTATGTACATTTGAAACATAGAATGTTAAAATATAAGGGGAGAAATACATTCGTTCGTCGTTTTTTATAAGATATCACTCCTTTCCCCTCCTCTACGGAGACATTCTTTAATGTCTCCCGTTGCAAAGACGAATGGGCCCACATTTATGTAGAGGTGTATGTTTGTGTACTGAAAACGATTGCGGTCGGCTATAACCGCTCTTATTACCTACTGCGGTTTCCTGCCGTCATTTTTTTAATACGACTCCGAAAACGCGCTCGGATAGGGTGGTTTAACAAGAAACAGAACACAAAAATAGAAACGTTACGAAATCGAAGATAATAGACTCGTTGTTAGATAAAGGTGACACAAAAAGTGACGTCAGTAGCCGGCGTGTAACACTATCTGTTGATCAATATAAAGTGGTAGTCATTGTAACGATTAGAACGGATACCAAAATCTGTGTCCGCAACCTGATACCGCCCGCGCCACCGAGGACTTGTTTTTGTTATAAAATCTGTTTTATATGTTTCAGAAGTGTTTCACGTCAATGTAAGTTTGTTTAACAAATGCCAGTGGCGTAACTATGGGGTGGCAAGTCGGCAAAATGCCACGGGGCCCCAGTCGGAAGGGGCCACGGTCAGAGGAGAAGCCCAAAAAAAAGCTTCTTTATGTTGGTAGGGCCTACGAGGGCTGCCTTTTAAGTAGTGTCGTTTGCAAACCTCCTTCGACTGTATAAAAAAATATGTATGTCTTTTTCATCTTTTTGAATTTAGAATTCGAAAACAAAAGAATGTTTTATGATTATTCGGATAGTTTTATTGTAGCGTCGGTTCAAAGGTGATTAGTCGGTGGTAAAAATGGAAATATCAAAGGAAAATATGCGTGCGATAATTTTCTACAACTTTCAAAGGGGATTAACGCGACTTTAGTGCTTTGAGGAGATAACTTCTGTGTTAAGTGATGCAGCACCTTGTCTTAGGACTGTAGAACGCTGGTATTTAGAATTTCAACGTGGGCACTCTAGCCTCAGTGATAAGCCACGTGTAGGTCGTCCAAAAACCGCCATGACGCAAGAGAATGTCGACGCTGTGCGGCAGCTAATCGTCGAAGATCGTCATGTGACATA
Organism: Calycopis cecrops; assembly: GCA_001625245.1. Lineage (NCBI taxonomy): Eukaryota > Metazoa > Arthropoda > Insecta > Lepidoptera > Lycaenidae > Calycopis > Calycopis cecrops. Next base: position 352,557 of record LUGF01025751.1, read on the forward strand.
CCGGGAAATAGAGGCATCCGTGGGCATTTCAGGGACTACTATCCAAAAAATCCTGCACGAAGAACTTGGTGTAAGAAAGTTGATCTCGCGTTGGATACCACATTTGCTCAGCGACGACCAAAAAACAGCCCGCGTTAGATGGTGTCGCAAAACTCTGCAGAGATTCAACCGAGGAGAGTCAAAACACGTTTATGATGTGGTTAGTGGTGATGAGTCTTGGATATATGCTTACGATCCAGAATCCAAACAGCAGTCAACTGTCTGGGTCTTTCAAGATGAGCCAAAACCGACCAAAGTCATACGCTCACGGAGCACTTCAAAAAAAATGATTGCCTCGTTTGTGGCAAAGGGTGGTCACGTCGCCACTATTGTACTTGAGGATCGCAAAACGGTTAACGCAGACTGGTATACCACGGTTTGTTTGCCACAAGTCATCACAGAGTTTCGGAAAAACAACTCAACACGCCGTATGATTCTGCACCATGACAATGCAAGTTCGCACACTGCTCGCCAAACAAAGTTGTTTTTGAGCACTCAAAACATTGAAATTTTAGATCACCCACCTTACAGCCCTGACTTGAGCCCTAACGATTTTTTTACGTTCCCCAAAATAAGCAAAGCCTTCGTGGTCAACGTTTCAACTCACCCGAAGAAGCTGTTAACGCATACAAATTGGCGATTTTGACTACCCCCACTTCGGAGTGGAATAAATGTTTTAATAACTGGTTCGAACGCATGCAAAAGTGTATTAAATATCGCGGAGAATTCTTTGAAAAACAATAAATGGTAATAATCTATAATATTGTCTATAGGTACTTATTTCAAACGACAAAACTTAAAAGGCAGCCCTCGTATTCGATGAATTTACCATTGGCCTCCTAGCCTAATTACGCCACGACAATAAAATGGAGATAAAATATAGCATAGACTATAGACTACAAAGGAATATAGAGTATAGAGTCCTAGATTTTAATGACATTAATAGACAACTCTTCACCATTCATAAAATGCCACCTAAATGTGAAATATAAGTAAAACTTACTTATAAGCAAACTAAAATCGCGCAAAACACATAGTTGTTTAAACAGTAAGTTTCAGCACCTTTGACAAATAGAAAAGCATATCTATCGACGAATAATGAATCTGAAATATAATAATATTTGTCACTATTTCTATTACAAACACATGTCTCATAGTTCACATGAAAGGAACAAAAGCAAATCATTAGCGTGTACGTAAGATATTTTACGAGATCGGGGAGAGCGAAAATAAGAATTCCATTAATAAGATTTATGCGCGTTTAGCCGCACTCGTGCGTCGATTTGCGAACGCTCCTTATAGCACTCGCGATAGTCGAGCACGGCCAATTGCACGCATGCGTTAATGGCGACACTCGGCGCACTGATATATATTGCCGCAATGATATATTGCCACCGGCGTCGTCCATCATTCTACCACCCAAAAGTTAACGGAACATCCGAAGAGCAAAAGGAGTCGAGCGCACAGCAGTTTTAATGAGCAGACACCGAAGACAGAAATAAGGGCGACCGTTTTACAGCACCTCGTTATTGTTATGACATTGTTAAAGTAGATTCCCGGGCATGAAATCGAGACATGTGATAAATTAATGCACACAAACCTGTCTCTATAACATGATGGAAAATAAGGAAACTTACGCAATTAGATCTGGAATATCCATAAAATCGTTTAACGAAATCGATATAAATCAATACATCAGATTTAATAAACATGTTTAATTTTATGCGCGGCAAATAAAATCTGTCATTTAAAAATAGAACCATCGTCCATCGATTGTAGAAATGTTTGAAAATAGAATACGAAAGTTATGCGAAAAGGCATAGAGTTGCAGCGGTGCGCGCACGCATATCATCTTAATTAGAGGCACGGTGAGGTGTAAACTCGTTAATCATTGTTCCTCTGCGTGGCTTGATGTATATCCACGACGCGCTATTGGTTGCTCTTCAACCATGAATCCTTGTCATCTTTCTTGTATTGTAAAATTGTGGCAATTCGTGATCTATCTTGCAAAATATTAGCTTTTTATTTATATTTACGTTAAATGACGTTAAGAGTTTCATAAATAACACATTAACACAAATTAACTGCGATGTGAATCATTTTGAATGAAGTAAAGCATGGCATTATTTTACTTTCGTTATTGTGGTTAGAATCGACGCTGAACGGTACAATAAAAAATACAACGCGTTAGTTCTAAGATGTTACATTAAACCACCACGGAGATGATACAGGCAGCTGAACTGATGGCACACGCATAAGGATTACTCGTACCTACATTAAAACCTAATTCAATAGTACCAGTATCTCAAAGAAATGCGAGTACAACGGGTAATACTTAAACCTTATTAGGCCTATTTTCGGATAGGTATAATGCAAAATGCCATAACATCTATGAGCATTTAGGTAACTACTTACTTTTATCATAATACCCGAATAGGTTGGTCTATTATCATTGGACATAAAGAGCATAGACGTGTCTATGGTATAGTAAGCTACAATTCAGTATTAGCGCAATGTTATCACGTCGTGATTAGGGTCGGGGGAGCCAATCAGCGCGCACTCGTCTAATTATACAGGATAGCAGTTATTAATAGCAATTATACCCTCCGCCATATTGCCAACGCGATTTAATTAACTCGAATCGTTGATTAGGGACAGATGGCGCGAAATTGCAGATCCGCGCTTGCTTATTAGCGCTCTTGAGGTAAACGCTTCGTTATTAATGACCTGCCCATTGATAAGGTCTCGTAACAAACTCACTGTGTTGCCACATTGTTACATAGTTGCTGCATTATGGGAAATTGTAAAACATTTTCGCAAAGAAAGTGATAATTAACAAGCCGTTAAGATATTTTTTTTATTATATCTACCTTTTGTGTAATTACTCCTATAATTTTATAGTAAATTTATAACATAATTTATTACATCGGGTTCATAAATTACAAAAATAACTTATTTTTCGTTGCAATTGAATTTTAAATTAAGAACACTTTAAATGGAAGACAAACCATAGATTATAAATGGAAAAAATGGCCGTAGTCATAACGACAAATAACTCGGAATTGGCTGTAATGGTACTAGTGATTCCTGTCGCATAACTCAAGTGACAACAATTCGATCTGGTGGTGGATGAATATTTCATACCCAGTAATGGTCCCACTTACGGCCAATTTTATGGCCACCGCTGCACATACCGCCATTAGCATTTTATACGAGTAGGTACGAATTAGTATATCAATTTGTGAATGTTTTCGCTGATTGGATAATAGATGTCGGCCACATTTATATTAATTAGAACTACTTTAAAATATTACCAGGTGTCAGTTGTAATTATTTTTTTTAATGTGTATGAAGAATAAAAAAGGAAATACGGAAGTAAAAATGAAGAAATCCCTATTACCAGTTTGTGGATAGCCTTCAAAATAGACTAAAATAAGTAAGAGTGTCATGCCCCGTTGGGGATTTGGGCCATCACGGCAATATCTCTCGTTCGTTTTCCAAATTTTAGAATATCCCTAACTGTATATAGGTAACAAAAAAAGGAAAGGAACTAAAACTCAAAGCATGCACAGAAAAATACAGATAAATTTTTAAGACAGATTTTTTAATTTTTTATTTATTTCTGCCTCGCATGCGAAACAAAATGCATGCAATGTAATACATCTATGACATTCTTACTCGTAAAGTGTGTGGCGAAGAATTCTGTTGGCGGATAAAAGAGATCGTTCACTGACTCACATTTCAGTGTCATCTCCTACGGTCACGGAGGTGACGCTGTGACATGAAAGCGACGCGTCACTTCTCGAGTTGACGCCTTCATCAAAGCGTTTGAAACACTAAACCCTGTTGTAATCCCTTTGTACGTTATATGCATTATTTGAACTGAGATGGTGTATAATAAATAGGTATAAAACTATTTAATACTTTCAGAGAAGTTATTTTGGTCTTAGTCTATAAACTATCATTAAAGTAGAGAAGAGTAGTCCATATTCTATCTCTTGCGCATCATCCACTTCCAACGCCGGTCACAGGTGGAATGGGCTACATACATAGGCCGCAGTTGCAGCCAGAGCTCCCTAAATCTTATGGGTCTTAAGATCATTTTTGTATCCATAAAAAGGCTCCGCTTTCAACTCCAAGTCCTCCTTAGCCCGGGCCTGCCAGAATCACAATAAATCTTTAGAAGTAAACTTTTAAAACAACATATTCCCTTTTTCCTTCATCAGTTGATTTGAATCCAGGAACACCCCGTCTTTTTCTTACCACTAGACCATCGCGATCGATATATTTATAATGATAACATACGTTGCAACATACATATTTATATTTCCAAAAGTAATTATAGGAGAGGGCGTGTCGAAGGCGTTGACGTGTGACTGACGTAATAATAAATGACCACGAGTCAATTTGCTCCCGCGCCAGCCATGTACACCGAATTAATACACTTGGGAAACTATTAACAGTATGTACCTACTCGAGAAGTAGGCGCGAATAGAGCTAAATATAATGTTTTCTTATAGTATTAATATTTATACAGGTGTGTTGCCCTTCTTCCTCCTCCCACGTCCATGGGCCACCGGCTACTTGCACACCGCACGAAACGCGACAGTTTATACGGTTTCCGAAATTGGTTTCACAAGCACAAAACAAATTTTGAAAAACTTGTAAATTACCATTTATAACTTGCAAAAATCTGTATTGAATAAGTACCAATTTATACCATTCATAAATTAGGAATAAATATTAGTGTAAGTGATATACCTACGAATTGTAATTTGTTATGTGCCTAATTTTAATCAGACTTTTCAAGTAGGTTAGGTATCTTTTGCGTTGCAAAGTAATTACATCCATATTTTTCCAGCAAACTTTCGCATTAATAATATTAAACAAGCAAGTTTTGAGTGAAAATATCATTATTACCTATCGTACAAAAGAATATTTATAAACTTTTGCTTGATTGTAACTATGGCAATATTATAGATGTACTTTAATTGAATACATAATACAAATAAGTATTCTAGTAGGTAGTTAACCAGAAGAAAATATAATATGTAAGTTACACAAGCTACGCTGGCAAATGGAAATAATAGCTTATTGATAACATAAAACCGTTGGACATAAATAAAAGTGTTGAAAGATTGAGTGTTTGTAATGACCGAATGAAAATTAATTAATTCAATCAAAGGTTGTGTGATAAACATTCGTTAATTCAATTAAATGATTACAGATTTTCTTATGTTAAAAATATTGACCTTGTTTATTATACCTTATACCTATATGAAGGGATCTTTTTTAACACTGTTAACTGTTAATTAGATTTAAGTACAGTTTATTTATATCCGCGGGTTGATGATGATGATAGTTTATTAATTATATTATACTTATTACATGAGCTTAAACTTTTCAGAGATTCATTTTTGTTTTAAGCGAGGGTGTTGTGCTGATAGATAAATAGGTGTAGGCCTAAACCGCAGTACGTACCTACGTGTAGGTATCATTTTGGTAAAACACTGTATTCGAATAACCAATGTACATCTATCTTCAATCACACATCACATGTTAATGTGGAAGTCTAGGTTATATCTACTGCTATATTTCACAATCTAGATTTTCTGCATATACCAATTGACTAGCGATATTCCAAGAAGTAAATTACATCTTCATATCACTATAATTGCGTTTTACCACTGACACTCCCCATAATATTACATATTTTATACGCGTTATATAAATAAAACAATACTCATAATTTAGTTTAGTGTTACTATTCTAATAAACCTAAAATACTTTGTAGAATTCTAGGTTCATTAGAATAGCAGCGCTACTGAATACTACTAGAATACTATTACCTATAAATAGAGAATATTGTTGATTGGGCTATTTTTAATATGAAAGCCGCAACCATTCTTTGAGCCGCTGTGAGATTTCCCATCCGATCCTCTGTTTTTATACACGCAATGGAATGTGTGAAAGATGAATGTGTATTAGTTAGTTAATGAGGTGGGCTGGGCGTGGCTGGGCGGATGGCGCATCCAGTGAAATATTGCTCCACTTGGGAGGTCCGGTGGAGTCGCATCAGTTCGACGGTCTCACAATTGTGTCACGTGTAAGATTGATGCTAGAACAAGGTCGCGGCGGAACGGTCAAGGACCATTGGCAGATAAAATTGGCGAGTCAGCGACGAGTGACGAGATCACTGAAGCGGATACAGCGTTTAGTGGTCGGTAGATTGATGGTTACAGGAAGGTTGAGGCCTATCCACCGTGTACAACACAGGTTATATTACAGTGTCAAGTAGCTAGGTCATACTTATCTCTTTACTACTACTTACATTAATTAAATTACACTTCCAACCTTTATCTGTGGATCCAAAATTAGAATTATTTGTTAGATAAGTATCTAAGGCTGACTGGGGATTTCTAGAAATCCGGTAATAGTCAATATAGTGATGTTCATAAACACTACAATTAGATGATCGGATCGTCACTAGACGGACGGAAAATTGTATATTTGTGATAACAATACTAGTAGCTAGGTATAACATTTTAAATTCCTGTTCTGGTGTTGGCTTTTGCATTTGTAACAAATAATTTTTTTCTTATGTTTGTCCCTTTTTCTATAAATAAAAAAATCATTTTTCATAAGAAGGACAATCTGTTATAAGATTGTATGTAAAAAACCCCTGTGTAAAGTAAGCAGTAAGAATTTAATATTGTTATTAAATTACCATAATATAAGTATTAATGTCGTAATTACTTAGACGAAAAGTAATAAAATCACAGAAGGTGACGCAAGTCTACGTTCATTTAAATCAATTATATTATTTTCACTGTGTATTTTTGACAATTTCAAGACTTTGACAATGATAATTCGTCATCAACATTTTTTTTAACCAAAAAACAACAAAAAATGATGTCTTAGGTTTATGCGAATATTTGAGTTTGGGTGCTGGGGCGCGGCGAAAAAATAGCATGTTTCTTTATTACAATAAAACAACTTTAATGGATTTTATCGCGGTTTATTTTATTATTTAACAAGTGCGTCGTTTCAGAAGTTTTCCAGCAACCATGGTCACGGGCTGACTGAGATGACCGTCCTTTTGCCACAAGCTATTAAAGCCGAAGATTTTCAATTGACACAAAAAGCGCTGATCATAATATCTTGCTATCTTCACGTCGAGCGTCAGGCAAGTAAAATAATTAAATAAACCACGATAAAATCCGATAGAAACATGCCATTTTTTCGCCGCGCCCCAGCACCCAGACTCAAATACTGTCTCTTGAGGCCAACCCAGACACCGTGATTAGTTGGAGAACAGACAAAAATAACCTAAAAAACGGAATAACCTAAAAACCCGAAGGCTAATAATGTATTTCAATGTACCCATTGTGAATCGCGTCGAGATGAATCTAACACTACATACTTTAAAATCCATCAAGCTATTCAGGCATACGAACCTAATGTACCGTAATGTATATAGATTTAAATTTATGACTTATATTTATTTTTATTATATTAATCTCGAAAGTATCTCCTTTTGGCACATCAGGTAATTACAGAAAACTATGATTAGACGGTACACTTTTTGTAAGCAAGGATAACTTTACGCTCAACTCCTTATCATTTGACAATGACGTGCTTAGAAGAGAATTATACAACATGCATATCTACGGACAAATTATTACATGACTACAAATCAATATAGATACAAAGAAGCTCATAGAGGGCCTGTGTTCACACGAACAGAAAATTATAAGGTAGAAAGGGCGCACGTAGCAAATAAAACATTTCCACAATGCAGCACTGGGGCCATTACGGCCCAGCAGATGTTGCGTGTAAGTATTTATTAGCGGGAACATAATTAGTGATTTTAAACAAATATCACCTCGGCGTACAATTTTAATTGCGACTCGGTGTGGTAATGACAGTGTGGACTAGCCCTTAGTGCACCCTGAACTGTAACACGACATTACAATGTCACAATATTGAATTCTAGATAAACAATGAAAGTTTTCATCGTCAGTATTTCTTTTTTACTTTATTTGCTTAAAATGTATGTTTTTTCAACAACACCCCGACACTTAATGATTGCTCTTGTTATTGTGCTTTTTCACAGATTTACGTGTAGTAGATATGTTTCATCTGCTATATTTGTTCCGAATTTAGGTAAGACGGTTAATTGCCGTTTTAGAAAAATACATCAAGAGCTCGTGCCTTTGACTTGTTTTGACTTCATAACGCACAAATTATGTAATATATTCGTATTTCCTCCATCCTAAATACGTCGTCCTAAGTCTTGCGGAATTTGTAATAAACGTTTTAGGACCATATTAACATTTATACTGTTGAGGCAACTTATCATAATAACGTTGTATGCCATTGTATCACATAGTACGTGGAATATACTTTTCAGTTTATATATCTTCTGCCTGTATACTTTATAGCGCCATTTAAACGAACATAAAAACGCTATATCGTCTTTACGAGGCCTAAATTACAATAATAGGCTGCGAAAGAGATGATGTACCTGTGAAATTCATTTCGTTGTTTCTACAAATATATTGCATTTTTTTTTAATTTTGACATCATTGCTTCAATATTTAGACTTTTGTACAAAAAAGATTTGGAATATGCGAAGTTACAAATGCATGTTCCACATTCTACGAAACATTTTGCTAGGAAAACATTTGCTTAAATATAGAGCCACTCGGTGCCAAAGTCAGTATTAGCTTAGACGAAACGTGTTCTATTAAATATCGATATTTTTCACGGTATTTCCAAAAATTGGTGAGCTTTTCTTTGTAACCAATAAATAAATGATTTCTTCGACGTATTTATTATTAAGACGCAGGGTTAGCGGTAGAATTATAATATACGAAATAAGATACTTTACTCGCTTGTGAAAAAATTATGTATAGGTATTGTACATCTATTAAAAATATCGAATTGGCAAATGTGCTCTAGACATACTGTTAGATGGTTGGTAGGTTGACAAAATCAAATACAAAATATAACTATAAGCACCTCTGGCATTGGAATTTCTTTGCTAAACTTCGTTTGTATGGGCTGAGGAGAAAAACTACAGCTTCTTTTTGCTGATTCAGATGGACGAAAGTGCTACAAATATTCTGCAGTGGACCTACAAAGCATAATTTCGAATTGAATCATTCCGCAGTCTACTACTACTAAACCTTGACTACGTTTGGTGGCGACTTTTGCACCAAACCTCGTCTCATCACCCGGCGAGCACACATAACAATCTGAACTGTACCCGAACTTAGTCAAGCGAAGAGATCGCTTACATAAGTTCAGGTACCATAAAAATCAAATCTCCTAAAACTGATGGGAATGAAAATGATGCTAATGAAACTGATGGTAATGAAACTGATGGTAATGAAACTGATGGTAATGAAACTGATGGTAATGAAACTGATGCCAATGAAACTGATGGTAATGAAACTGATGGTACCAAAACTGATGGTAATGTTGATCAGTTCCTAGCAATTAGTGCAGCCGCGCTCCAACGTGTCACTCAATAAACATTGTGACGTACAGCCCAACGATCTAATTCAGCGCCTACGTGAAGTGTACCGAGTGATTGCAGTCTAAAGTTAGGCTGTTTCCATTTCCACCGCAGAACGTAAACTGGCTTTAATTGAGCTATGGCGTATAAGTGTCGAACAACTCTATATTGTTCAAATTGTTGTTACGGATGCGAATGTGGCGAATATTTGTAATCGGCGAAGATTGTGAAAAAATCAGAAATAGATATATAACTTTATTATCATAAATTTTTTACACACACAATTTTTGATAGACTAATCAGATGATTTTGAATAGCGTACTTTTACACATTTGTACTTAAATAACGCACAAATCATAAACTAATAAGAGGTTACAGCATGACTAGGAAAATATCTCTCGCTCATACGATGTCATCGTAAAATGACAAGCATGCTTTTTTATAGTAGGTATAAGGGGGCAAACGAGCAGTTGGAGCCATTTTCATGACTACCGACGCTCGTAGACATCCGCATAGAGGCTATACAGATGCGCTCCCCTCCTCTCCTCCCAGCTCCATGGGCCACCGGCAACTTACTCACCACACGAAACGTGGCAGCATAGCTGTCACTTTACGCCGGTCTCGTGTAAGCAAGAGGTACCTCCCCGGTCGTGCCGGCCCAATTCGGCTGTATGAAAGCATGCAGTGTGGCACTGCCTCTTACTGGTAAAAACTGGTACAAATAGTGTATCATAAAACACGCTGTATTATATATACCTAATATATAATACAGTGTGTTTTATTATTTTCTTTTTAAATTTCTTTTTTTTAATTCAATAATATTATAGGTAGATAGATTGACGTTATGCTAATGAGCATGTAATCTAATTTTGAACATCCACATAGTTTAAATAATGTATTCGATAAAAAATAATACTAAGACGTGTCTCTCCTAGCTACTAAGAGTGTGGTTGAATATGCCAACGTCTGGTGTCTACATGCCCCATGTCTGCGGCTGCTAATGTCGTCAGGTGGGGGGTG
>LUGF01025751.1:372108-398797 GCA_001625245.1 Calycopis cecrops
GACCTCTCGCTTACACGAGACCGGCGTGAAGTGACAGCTGTGCTGTCGCGTTTCGTGCGGTGTGTAAGTAGCCGGTGGCCCATGGAGGTGGGAGAAGACAGGGGGGCAGCGCATTTGTATAGGCGCTATGCAGATGTCTATGGGCGTCGGTAGTCATGAAAATGGCTACAACTGCTCGTTTGCCCCCCTATACCATAAAAAAAAGAAAAAAAACTATTAATCGTATGGATATTAGTCACCATGTGACTCTGCTGCCTCATTTGTCCTCATATACCGTAAAAGTACGTACGTAAAATAAATACTTACAAATAAATATTGCCATCATGTCTATTTGAATCAGCATCACGTTTGTTACAAATCGTCACACTTCCTGCTATTGTCGTAAAAGCGCTCAAAAGAGAAGTTGAATTATATCTTCAAAAATACGCGCAAAAGACAAATGCTCACAATCAAATAAAAATCACAACACGCGACGGTGCTATAATTTAGATGAAAGAACTGGTGAGAAGTAAATCAAAGGAGGTTCGTGTGTGCCAAGTCCGAGTGTTGGCGTGGCGCAGAACATCTCAACCGAACGAGAGAGCCGTTGTACCTGCGCCTCGTGTAATTAATGACGTCGTAAAATATTTATGACGTATTCAAGATAACATGTCGGTGGAAATATTGGACAATTTTGTTGCTAGATGTTTGTCTCAAAACAGTAGGGAAGCTGCAAAAAACTGTTAAAATTTCTAAATTAACAAGTTAATTAATTATCAATTAAACAATTATTGATTTTATATTTTTTTCTTTGTTTAAATTTAAAAAAATCTGAATATGCATATCGATTAAGTCTGTCGTTGAAAATACGCTTTGTCTTTAGCAGTGGAGAAAACAATTTAATCACGGTGAGATTCAAGATTTTGAAACCCATATTTAGTAAATATTTTCTGTCATATTACATTTTGCATATCAACAATGTTTAGCATAATTCATCAATATTTCTACATCTGTGACCCCTTTACGTCACAATATTTGCAAAGGGGATGGATAGTGAGGCATCCGCGCTGCGAACACAATGGGGCAGGTTTTTAAACGGCTTACCGAGAGCTCCGTGTATAATTAGCTTGAACCAACAGACAGTAATCACTTTATACTAAAATGTTTGTTTATACAACACTGCAAGCACAGCTGAATTATTAAACAATTTTAATATAGACGATGTTTACTTTGAATTCAACAATTATAATAATTGTGTATTTGCATTTTATTAAAATAGTTATAATGAATGTAGCTGTGTTTATATATTTCTTTTAATCTAGTACTATAGAAGCCTTTTTGTTATTAATATGAACCACTGTTACAATATACTACTTACATCCTTAAGTATTACATCTTCACTTAGTAGGTAATATTATTTCCAAAATTTATTTCATTCTTATCTGATGAATTAATACACTAGATTATTGAAATCTGACAAGGATAGACAGGTCTGTAGGCCATTTTGTGTTTTTAATTATAAATAACTTGTTATTTAAAGATAAATTGAACAAATCAGGTAGTATCAAGTTTAACAACGTCCACGCTTAACAACGTCCGTCCATACGGGAGACAATAACTCACAGATGCACCTGATTCGGCACTCGCGCCGACTCAGTGGATCTCAGCAGAGCAATTCAATTACATTGAAAGATCCCTCATAAGCGAATCGTTTTTCCGAGTCATTAATTTTTTCAAACGACACGGGCTCCGCGTGATATGGCGGGGTGGGTCCAGGCCGGCTATCTCGCGAGATAATGCTGATTTATTTGTCCGAGCGACGTTCGCGATTCGTCGCGCTCCGTCCGCGTCGCCGCGACACGCGAGTCGCCGTCGCGCCGTCGGCTCCTGTTTAGTTAGCGTGCGTCCCTGCGCCCCTGCTGAGGGCCGCCCCTGCCTCATTTGCGACGGCTAGTTGGCGAGATTTATGCTAATCGTCGAGGCCGAGTCGGATAAGTCCGCGTGACGGCGTGTGGCAAATTGTCTCCCATTGCCGTTTTATGCCCTTTGTGCGTTTAATCTTTTGAACCCATTTTAAATTACAGATAATTGATTTTTGTATAATATGATTGTGTAATGTATGGTTTGGGATTAAATATCTAAAGATATTTCAATGATAGCTTTTTTTTCATACTTTAAGCGAGCAAAACCTGATTTCTTTGATGACAAGGCCCTTAACGTATGTGTGTGTGTGTATGTGTGTATGTGTGCATATCTGTTTTGCAAACGGGTTGCCACGGGAAATTCGCAAACTGCACAAAACGCAGCATAGCAAACACTTTGGGGCCATATCTTGAGAGTGAGAGGCAGCCAGCTCCCTCGTTATGTAGCTCTAAATCGGCAATGCAGGATGGCCCTTGGAAGACAAAAAGCTACTGACTAGCCTTTGCCTTCGAGTAACGTTTCCTATTCACAAGTGGCCTAAGGAATACGAGTTTAGAATAGAGTATTATAAAGTGTGTTATTTCAAATCAACACAACATAAAACAGGCGTTGAGGCTGTTCTGCGCTGCTTAGTTCGAAAATAAATATAGCCGGTACATTCCGAATATCGTATTTTATGGCGCATAGCAGAAAAAACTGAATGGCCGACGTCGTTAACTCGAGAACATTATAAGGAATAAATAAGGTATTAATATGATTTTATAGCCCGTGAAAGAGCCCTCATTGTTGAGTACCACGCTTCAAACTCTCCAACTGCGCATTGTTTGGGATCTCCAACAATTCTTACTGTATTCCAGTTTTATTATCGTTGGTTTATAACAATTAGAAACAGATATAATATATATCAAAGCGATATCTTCAATGTGGCAATATCCGAATGCAGTTAGTGATCTTATGTCGTAGTTGTTTCGTTGTATATGAAATGAAATAAATTTAACAAGCGTTGAAGATCAAGTTTATAGGGTTATTCATTTAATTAGAATTAACCCTTTTTTTAAGTATTTTGATTGTAACTTTTTTATAAAACTGCCTTTACGATGCTTGTATAGGATTTATTTGATCAAATTTAAAGACGTTATTATTATAACTCAAATTATCCTTGTTTTTTTTAATAAGTATTTCTACTGTCACTTTTTTTTACTAAATTTTCTTTACGAAAGTGGCTTGTAACAAGTCGTTTGGAAATCTTAAAAGCTCTACGCATACATTTTGAGAACCAATTTTCGTTTTTGTCCGTTCTAGATGTATAAATAAATAAGAGAGTTAGATCCAGCATAATATGTTATAATCTCTATAAATTATAATAGACCGAGCGCTCAGGACTTCTAGAAGTGGACTGTTATCAGGTTGGTGGATTGGTTCCGTTCGCCGGCTGTCGCGTTGATTTACTGCGACACTGATAACGTCGCCTTGTAATGTTGGTACCTACTGCTGATGATGCCACTACTATAAGTAGAAACTCTATTTAATTATTATGTTGGTACCTACTGCTGATGATGTCGCTACTTTAAATACAAACTCTATTTTAATATTATGTTGGTACCTACTGCTGAAGATGCCACAACTATAAGTAGAAACTCAATTTTATTATTATGTTGGTACCTATTGCTGATAATGTCGCTACTCTACATACAAACTCTATTTTAATATTATGTTGGTACCTACTGCTGAAGATGCCACAACTATAAGTAGAAACTCAATTTTATTATTATGTTGGTACCTATTGCTGATAATGTCGCTACTCTAAATACAAACTCTATTTTAATATTATGTTGGTACCTACTGCTGAAGATGCCACTACTATAAGTAGAAACTCTATTTTGATATTAGGTTGGTACCTACTGCTGAAGATGCTACTACTTTAAGTAGAAACTCTATTTTAACATTACGTTGGTACCTACTGCTGATGATGTCGCTACTATAAATACAAACTCTATTTTAATATTATGTTGGTACCTACTGCTGAAGATGCAACTACTTTAAGTAGAAACTCTATTTTAACATTATGTTGGTACCTATTGCTGATGATTTCGCTACTATAAATACAAACTCTATTTTATTATTATGTTGGTACCTACTGCTGATGATGCCTCCACTATAAATACAAACTCCATTTCAATATTATGTTGGTATAAATTTATACTCCATTTTTTGAAAATAAAATCAGGGAGTTATTTACTGCCTACTGAAAACTTAAAACTATCATAAAGTGCGTAGCACAGCACAGACGAGCTACTCTAAGTTGCAGCGAAGCGGCGCGTAGCTGTGCTACGTATGGCATGTACAATGTACATACATGAACTTATATTTTCCACTGTCACGCCGCTCAAAAACTTTTTACTTCAAAAACTGCGGACGCGACGTTGGCGGAAACTCAACAATTTACTGTCAGACAATTTGGATTAGTGAATAACAATTGAAAGAGCACAACTACACGAAAGTGATGAAGAATGTATTATAATATATTTCAATATAATAATATATTACAATAATACAACGTTTATTTAATTATTTTACAAGCCCGAGGTTTCACGGTTGGACATCAATAATATTATATGTATTATATTTTATATTGAAGTATAATATTGTTCGTTTGTCCCTTTATAGTATTAAAAAAAATCATAGGTAGGTATTTAGGTGCATTAAAAACTCAAAATTGATGTCTGAGTTCCATCCTCTCGCTTACACGAGACTGGCGTAAAGTGACAGCTGTGCTGTTGCGTTTCGTGCGGTGTGTAAGTAGCCGGTGGCCCATGGAGGTGGGAGGAGAAAGGAAGGCAGCGCATCTGTATAGCCTCTATGCGGATGTTTGTGGGCGTCGGTAGTCATGAAAATGGCTCCGGCTGCTCGTTTGCCCTCCTATATCATAAAAAAAAAAATCTTCGTCACTATTTACCAAGCTCTGTTACCGCGTTACGAAGTCGGAAGCTCGCGTTATAAAAACGCGTCGCTCGCTCTACTCTTTTTAGTTCGTAGTTTAGCGTTCCTTTGTTTTCTGTGCGTGTTTCTTTCTTCTTCGTTTATTTTTTCCCATTCAACAATCGTTCCTACGTTTTTATTTCGTGACGTATCAATAAATGTCGCGTTCCTTTTATTGTAGTATAAGAGCGAACGAGTAGTTTGAGCCTTTTGATTATCGGCGCCCACGTCATAGACATCCACACATTTGTTACGCAGGAGTGTTCGCTTCCTTTACATGTTTTTTTCTACAGAAAAATCACTGCATGAAAGGTTCTCACTTTGCGACGGTATTGCACGAGCGAAAGAGTCATGCCAGTACAGTGCAGTTCTCTCTCTATCTCTCTCTAATGCACCTGCATACCCAGGTCCTACTAATCTTGTATCAGCACATGCAGTAAATTGTAATGACGTTTGGTTAGCCGCTAATTATTCGCTGCTATTGGGTAGACGACGTACGAGACACATTAAGTGAAACGAGCTGTAGATAGTGGCAGCATCTACCTATAGGTCATGCCTAATGTCTAAGTTACCTATACATAGATACATATAACTAGGTAGTTATATACTGTAGAATCTATAACATATAGGTATATGTTATAGGTTCTACAGTAATCACAGTACAGTAAGCATTATATACAAAAATCTTCCAAACTACCAAACTGATTTTATTAATTGATTTTATTTGGCAACGCGCCTGCAAAGCCTCGAGTTTTGCAGATGTCTATGGGCGGCGGTAGTCATCTACCAACTGCTCGTTTGCCCCTTATCCTATAAAAAAAAAATAAAAAAAAAAATATTAAAGTTTCGCGCAGATTAACTTTGTCCAACTGAATAGGCTATGTCTTTTTCAATTAATGATCACGACATACTTAATTCCATTGCAACTGTACTGTTCAGGTAGTGTGACTATAAATAATGAAGTAGCTCACGTGTGGACTGTAAATTGTTGGACTCTCATGTAAATCATTACTAATACTAAGTGATGTAATATACAATCGGACGAGATTATGTTACTGTTAAACCGGTGAAAAGTGTTGCGAAAACTTATTACTGGCGTATAATAAGTTTAATGATGAAATATGTATCCAATTAGTGTAAAGTGGTATTGTGGTAGTGGTATTTAGTATTGTGGGTGGTTGGCTGCGAGTGCACCAGCGATTACCCATTGTTTGCCCGCGAGCCGCGACCGACACGCCTCGCGCGGCTGCCGACCGCACACTGCCAACTGCCACCTTATCGTCATTCGACATACACTAACATCCACGATATTGCCTTCATCTCGTTTAACAATCGCTTTTCATTACCTACCACCGCGAATTCTTTCTCGCAGGGCGGGTGTCGCCGAAATTGGACTCTATAATGTAGTGAGTACGATTCAACGTTGAATGATGTGTGAATTCCGAATTGAAATTTCCCAAGATCAATCAATCCAATGGGAATATGAATCGGTTGTACATTTGTGAGATGAAAATTTTAATTATCGCCTCACGAAGGTGAGACATCATAAAAGTTTTCCCACGTATGTAGGTTCTTAATTACATATTCGTTTTCGCTACAATATACTTCATCCACTTTTTTTCTAAACGTACGTACCTACGTAGTATGTAAGTACGTAGATAGCTTGTGATTTTAAGAATTTGCGGTGCGAAATTATTTTTTTTGTCAAAAACTCTTTCAAATTTCTTAAATAGGTAGGTATTTTAATCTATCATTAACAATGTTTGCAATATAAATATTGATTTTGCAAAAATGATGAAAGATTTTCGAGGGGCTTTGATTTAGGGACGGACATCAAACTTTTAATTTCATTATTAAAATTGCAACTGTTTCTTTTTATAGGTATATTCGCTATATTTAAAAGAAAAGTATGAGTGTATTTATCTATCAATTACATATTTAAGAATACGCCAGAAAAAGTATTAAAGATAAAGATAGATCTTTATCTTTTATCTCATCGCGTTTACTTTTCCTTCTCAATGGACACTCATATTTTTCTCCTGTCAAGTATCATCGGTAATAGAATAGAATACCTAGAGTAGTTTATACACAACTTAGCAAAGTTACAAACGCTAATGGAAATAAACCAAACGCTTAAAAAAATTCTTACCTTCCAGTTTTAGTGATGATCATCTCGGTGCCGAGCTCGTTGAACTTGTCCCACAGCTCCTTGGTCTCGAGATGACACTGTATGTGCCTCATCTCCTCGCTGGACCAGCGCTCGGCGAGCTGCGGGTTGCGGGGCGGGGGGGACAGCGCCCGGGAGCCGCTGGGCACGCCGGCCGAGCCCGCCTCCGACGTCGAGGACACGTCCACGGGCGAGTCGCGCTCGAACTCGGCCAGGGGCGGCGAAGGCGAGCCTGATGCTGAGGCGGTCGCGTCCACGAACTTCTCTGTGAACGCAAAGAGTCAGCTCATTATTACGAGCATGGTTTGTGTCTCTTATTATGTTTCTGTCTCTTACCGACATCATTAGGAAGAGACAGAAACTAAATTAAATTAATTGCAGCATGTTTCCCTTTCTTACTGATGATGTTAATAAGATACATGCCATGCTGCAGTTTAGGCTTGTCGACCTAGTAGTAGTAGTAGTAGCCTTGTAGTCGTTCGGGGAGTGGCACCCATCCAGCAGCGTTTCTTGCGGTTAGAAAACAGTGTTCGGTTAGTCCTTTACACAATAAAAAACTATATAAGTAGTAAGATGTTGAAGAAGCTGCATGGGCCAACGGAATGTCATTGGCGACTGCTTCCACCCGGTGTTGCGGCACACATTCTGGTAGCTACAGCCCAAATGAGCTGTGATGTGGCATTTACCCTCTATACTCATCATCATGTCATTACGTTTAATTGCAAAGCCGGCAGATTCTCTGCTACTTATATGTCCTACAGGAACCTTTCAACCATTTTTATGAACGAAGTCTTCACTCTAGACTATATTTCTAGTTTGGTCTTGTCTGATACTATTTCACATATCCTTGCTTGCTTGTTTTATTTATGTTTCTGTTTACATAATTGTATACGCTATCTTTGCTAATCACCATCAGATTTTCCTGTAGTAGGACTACTTGAAGAAATTCCAAAATGATGGAATAAGTAGTACCTTTGTGCCAGCATTTTAGATAATAAGTTTATTCTGTATATTTTTAGTGTGCATAAATGATTAAATAAAATATCTTCACATCATTAAATCAATAATTAAATTAATGTATAATAACTACAATAGTTTAAACTCAAACACGTGTCATATAGTGTTGATGTGTCTAAACACTATATAATTAGTTATATTTGTATTTTAATATATTTATAACAGCAAGCCCCGTTATATTACAATAATTTACTATCGCTATTCGCAGCTTTTATAAATAAATTAATAATAGTTCGACTACTAATATATTATAATATATCTGGTACAGCACGGACAAGCGCGACCGCCACATAAATCTCGAACAGGTTTCCATGCAGTGACAAACATTTGATAACACGCCTTCACACATCTATGAATGAATCGTGTTTATAGAAAGTCTGTGAGGATATATTGATATACGGTTTGGATATTTGTTATCTATTCACGCAAAATCGTTTAGAATCTTTACAATATTTTCATTAGGATAATATTTGTCTATAAATATTGTTTAAATTAATGGATTTATTTAAGTGCCAGGAATATCGTTTCAGCAAGCTATATACTTACATTCTACTAATATTATAAATGCAAAAGTTTGTATGTTTGTTTGTTACTCATTCACGCAAAAACTGCTGAACTTTCATGAAATTTGGCACACACATGGAGAAGTTACTTGAATTAACACATGATAGTTTTTATTCCGAAAAAATGTTCCTATTCCGTTCCGTGTAATATAGAAAATCATTACATGGTATCCCCATGGAATGATTTTCTATATTACACGGTATCGAAATTTGCGCAAGTGAAACCATGGGGCGCAGCTAGTTTACATATATATTTGGAATGATTCTTGGATGAAATGGTGCAATGTCTATATGCCTATCTATTTAAGTCCCCTTTTGTCGTTGTTGAAGTCAATTTAGGTATTGTCATCCTTTAAGTAGACGATTGCTTCAGTCTTACATAGAGGTGTTTTACCGATTACGCCGGCAAAATTTGAATCATGTCACTTTACCAAAAAAAAACCTAATACCTAAGCTAACTCTAGCTATAACCTACTCCACGCGCTTTTTGTCAAAAAGCTTCTTCAGAGAACACTGAACAAATTTGCTAAGGACAATGCTCAATTTCCTATCATTTCACAGTCTAAAAAGGACAAATAATCAAACATTCGTTTTTACAAATTATTTAGCTGACCTAGTAATTTGAGTTTATAGGTATTTCTGACTAATTGACAACTCTGTATAGTTTCTTCGTGGAGGTTTTTATGTCCAAGCCGTTTAGCGGTAGCTGGCCGCAAGAGGGCGTCGCCATCAAGCTGCGAGGCCTGGGCTGCAATTATTATAACTGGCTGTTCCGCAGTCCACCCGCAGCCCTATTTTCGCGTTAAACTACTTCATCTGTAACTGTACACGTATATTAATGCGAAGAGTTTATGAGTAAGTAACAAACGGATATCTGCAACTGTGTTTTACGCCTGTGCGGTGTAAGTAGCCGGTGGCTCATGGAGGTGGGAGGGGCAGGAGGGCAACGCATCTGTATAGCATCTGCGCGGATGTATATGGGTGTCGGTAGTCATGAAAATGGCCCTATTAAAAAACTTACGGTACCTAACATACCTAAATGCATTTTTACAGAAGCCATTTTTCGATCAAATATACCTACTTGGATCGCTTTTAGAACAAAAACTATTTTAAGCCGCAGAGCAAAGATATCAAGCCATAGGTACATACATGCATAATTAGTTAGGTACTAGACTTATCAAATCTATATATATAAAACTCAAACGTGACATAGCCATCTATCAACGCACAGCCCAAACCACTGGACGGATCAAACTGAAATTTGACATTTAGATAGATGTTACGACGTAGGCATCCGCTAAGAAAGGATTTTTAGAAATTCAACCCTTAAGGGGTGAAAGAGGGTGTTGAAGTTTATATGGATTTCGTGGTTGAAACCGCGGGGCACAGCTAGTTTAAAATAAAATACAATCCAGAGTTATATTTTATTTTAGGTAGAGTGGTTTCTCCGAGTTTCCCGTAACTTAACCAGACTCGCCAAATGCATGATAGGTTAGGATAGTCACTCCCACTTAGTGTTATGCAAGTGAAAAGGTTTTCTCCCGGTCATTCCGTTCGAATTCGCCTGCAAAGCAGCGAGATGTAGAGACTTCTCTATACCTCTCGCTGCCTGCTGTGAAGACCGATTAGACTAAATTAGTTAATGTTCATAAATACCTTTTTACATTGTTGTAAATAGTTTAGGATTTGTATCAGATCTTTTTTGTTTTCTTGTTTAATTTATTTATTCTTAGGTATTTTTTTATTAATAGGAACATGCCTGTTAATACGGAATACTTAAATTTCTATACTAAAATATAAAGAGAATTTCTTTTCCGTATTGAATGGGCACCATAACAACTGAACGGACTTTATCCATTTTTAATAATAGTACGCTATATTACTAGTAGGTAACTAACATGTTTTATTAGATTAGATATTTTTTTTACTTTTGACGCCCACCGAAGTAGGTAGTGCGGCACGATCGACTAGTATTATACAAGTGAAGATAAAGATTATTAGAAATTGATCTAGTGCCTACCTATTTGCGTATGAAGTTTGCGATTTTTTTAAATTAAGTAATTAAGCCATTACTGCTGTCGAAGTGGTTATTCTAACGCGTTTAGTGCAGTTTGTAAGGGAGTCTGGTAGGACACGGGAAAGAGGAAGGCGAGGAATCTACATTTTGGATGCATGTTTACCGACGTTAGCAATCACCAAAACGCTTTAACTACTTACTCCTTTGCCTTTTTGTTCTATAAAAAGGAATAAAAATATTACCTACCATTATTTATGTAAGATTTTTAAATGGCACAGAAATAGCTAAATGTGAGGTGTTAGGCAATTGTGTTTGACTCACAACTGGCTATAACAGACGTCATTCTTAAATGTTTCATGTCGCTGGTCCATGGGCCATGAATGTCGCTAAAAAAAGTGGGTATATTTTTTTTTTTACCACGATGGTGGCAAAATAGCATACGGCCCACCTGATGGTACGTGGTCACCGTAGCCTATGGACGCTTGCATTTCCAGGGGCATCACATGCGCATTGCCGACCGTTTAAGAACCTATTAATAATTATATATATTATTATATACCTAGTGGGTATGTTGAGGAGAGGCTATTGAGTTACTGAGTTGGACCGCTACAACTAAGTACTTTAAGGCGCTATTATTTTGGCCTGGCAATTCTTTTAAAAAACGCAACGTTCTGTGGCTAGTTTATAGGTATGGAAAAAAATCCTCTCGTTGGTACAGGAGCTTGACGGAATTATGGGCAAGTTTTGGTAAAAACTACGTTATTAGTAACAGAACTATGCATAAATTTTGCTATGGAATGTTAATATTAATTTTCTTAAAAATGTCTGATTATATCTAATGGCCTTAATGTATATTTTGTTTTTTTTGTGAAATTGTGTTAAGATTTATATAAGTTAGTAACATGATATGAATCTACATGGAATTTGCATAAACAAATGAATAGTGATGTTTCAAATAGCTTGATGGCAATTTATGATCTGTCCGTAATCAAAATAGTAGACATAAATATTATCACTTGCAAAACTTAAATACGAAAGTAAAGGATATTTAACAATTATTTCTAATGTTTTGTTAACTTAATATTGTAATGATAAACAATAAAGGGTGACTCTTATAGCTATTAAGTCAAAAATCTTATTATTTAGTTTATTATACTAGATAATATGTCTATATAAATTATAAAATATCTTATTCATAGGTGATACAGTGTGTATACCTGTAGTGCATGTTAGCCAATACAATTCCTATAACGTTACGTTAATTTTGTTTTATCATTGATAATGTTAGGAACTCTATGTTCTGAGAGGGCGTATAAAACCCACAATATCTAGAGAAGAAATAACATCCTTCTGATAAATAAACATAATAATTAATAAGTACAATACACCATAGATTACCTGTAACATTAATATAGGGACGTACTTTCATAAATTAAAGTTCGCATTCGTCACAAATTCGGTCTAAAGTCTAATCTACTTATCTAAAGTAGATTAAAAATTACACTAGCATTTAATTTAAAATGCGTTACTAAAATGAATATTCTTGTAGGTGATAAAGATTTCTTAGTGGTATTTATATTTGTTATCTTTAGATAAGTTTGTGAAATTACTAGTTACGTACTGGGTAGGTACTTACCTAGTGGCGTAAGTGTGTCTTCTCTAGGGTCTCTATGTCTCCGTCTCTCACGGCGCTCCTGCCTGTCTCTGGCCATTATGGCGGCGATGGAGAAATCGGTGGCGCACGGTCGCGCTGAACATTCCTCCTCCATGGCTGGCCGCTGTCGGCCCTCTCCCTGCAGCAGCATCAAGCCGACACCGTCTGCGAACCTACTGCGGCCCCACACGTCACCGACTGTACATCCCATCGGTGCAGAGCATAGTCTTTTCAAACAGATAAAAAAATATACTTCGCTCACTTAAATAAAACGAATATTTTATTGTTAATACACTGGTACACCAAAAAAAAATAAAGTTAGAAGAGTTCTCGAAAATGCGTAATTTGTTTTCGTAAATCGAATTGGGCGTATTGTCACCGCGCTCGTAAGTTTATGAATAGTGGTTAAACTTTTTACGCGCGGCGAGGCAGCGGGCTGAGCGGACCGGTGCGGGTTTACGCGCTGTGGACTCGACTGAGGCGCGGCAGGCGGCGACGAGCCACAGGGAGGGGCCTGCATCACCGCCCTACGCCACCACACTCCGACCACGCACACAACCGCTTTTTTATTACTTCTTTCTTACGACGCCCGTCCCTCTCGCACGCGTGTACTAACGCGCGCCGCGTCTCTGTCGCCCGCCGAGTTTTTCTCCGTGCGATAACTATTGAAATTCGCTAAATTGCTCACCGCGGCACTGAAAAGGCTCTTGTTAAACGGTAAGCCGATTCTATTGAAGTATTTATTTGCGTAACTTGTTTCGCATCACTATTAACGAATTAAATGCGTCCGCGGGCCGACATAAGTGATGTACCTACTTACGTTTATTAACTTTAATGAGTAATGTTAATGTTTATTCGCGGTTGATTAATGATTTGCCTTCGATATGGCTTTAAATCTTATTTAATTACACTCACCTCGGTATCTTGTTGTGTAAAATGAATTGTCTTAAATTAATTAGATTAAATATACTAAATGCCTTATAAAATTAAACTACCTTTAGAAAATTATGAGCCGATAGAAAAAAAATATAATGAGGAAACTAAACTATTATTTTTGGATAATTATCCAAAAATAATAGTTAATTTATTTAGATTAGAAAATTAGATAATTATCCAAAAATATATTCATTTGAAATTCAAAATTCGACTATAAAAACTTTTTTTTAATGTATTAAATTGTAAATAAATTTATTTTACATTAATTTCTTTACAACGTTAAATTATGAGACCTCTAAATTATCGCAGCTCTCATAATACATTTACGGGGACTATTAAAATTGTACCTACAACATAATAATAGAAAACAAACATGAATTTAATTATTTTATTACCTAGAAGTATAATGTTACATCCTATATATAATTTTCAAATTAACTTTCACTTAACAACAACCTATCAAGGTGGGCGCGTTCTGCAAACTTTGTTAACAACACGTACAAAGCTTAAAAACTTCGCTGGTATCATTGTTATGTACATTCCTAACAAACTTTTGATCAAAAAAATATTGCAACGTTTGCCGGGCTCTTTACCTAATTACCTTCTAGTGAATGGATTATGCAAATGTGGGAGGTATAGATATACCTCGATTACACGTACCTCTAAAATCTATTTACCTTACTTACCTGTAGAAACTAGGTAGGTACTAGCTACACTATTGGTGTGTTCAGTGGTGTCAGTCTCAAGCTTCCTTATGGCAAAGCCAAAAGAATAGGCACTATGATAAACGTAGATTAGGTAGGTAGATACGTAGGTATAGTTTTAAGGAACGACTATTCAAAATAAATAATTCGATGCAAATTATTTTTTTTTGGTATGGCTTTATATTTGTCCACTTCATAGTTTGACAATGTCAAGATACGCATACTAATGATTGAACACAAGTGAAGTAAGAATTATGTTCGTCGAAAGATTATTTTTATTTGACGAACATAATCTCGGTTTCAGTTGTGTTGAATCGCTTGACAACTGCTAATAGGCTTATTAACATCTATCCTCCTTAGATTAGATAATGTATCTAGTATCTAGAATTATACGCCTGTAGGTAGAGGGACTACTTATTTAACTCTCTATCTACATGTCTTACTAACTAGGAGGCGCTAGGCGTCATGATTCAGAAAGTCGAATAATAAATTATGTTCAGAAACCAGGCGTAATGTAGGCGAACGTACATAGCAATAATCTGAATTGTATAGCAAGAAAATATCCTTTTATCTAGAAAACGAACAAATTTTCCATTAAAAAATTTTGATATACCTATACAGTAGCATAAGACACTAAGACAGTAAAACACGAATATTATCAGTGGAAAAAAACATGTAAAACTATTTCGAAGGTGCAAAAAATCAAATAGGTAGATAGCTACAAATGTAGAGAAATAGAGAAATAGGAAGACTGCCATTTGGAAGATATGATTCAAGTCAGAAATTTTTTTTAAGTTTAAAAAAAAATAGCTCCCTAACTGTCTAACAACTCAACGAAGTATAAATTCAGAGTACCAACCTTGTTTTGGTGGAAAATTTTGGAAAGAAAGTAATACCAGATTTACGCTATTATTGCCCAAACTGTAGCTCTGCTAACAGTGTCAACAATAGTTATCAATTACTATGACTTTTATTTGAACTTTGTGACAACTTACCTCTTACATAGGCAATACATTTTTAATAAGTTGTTAAATTAAGATATCTTACTTATAACAACATTCTAAGAATATTAAAGGACTAAACAGGTCTAACAATAATTCTTTGTTTATTTTTTTCTAAAACTATTTATTTCATTTTAGTAGCAACTAGGGCTCCTTTTTTCCTTTCCCTAACCGTATAAATACGATATGAAACGTTACCTATAGTAAAATAAACGTATGTCAAGAATTTATATTTAAATATAATAATAGGTAATGTTTTGCATAGGTATTATAATACAGCTTTCATAGGCATTACAATAAAACAATACTTTATCGGATTTTATCGCAATTTATTTAATCATTTTACAAGTCCGAGATTTTAGAAGCTTGGTCACGGGTAGACCATGGTTGTTGTGAAGCTATTAGCTAGATATTCTCGTAAACTTAAGTCATAATTTCACAGGCGTCCTGATAGTCTTACTCATAGAGTACCTACATGTGTTCCTACAGACGAAGTGGCGAGTACCGGCCACCGACCAGCACAATAATTGTAAAAAGCAAACTTGTCACCCGCGGTCCTAGCGGTTATTAGCCGGTGGCGAGTCGCCGTCAATAACATTTTCCGATAACAGTTTACTGCCGACATGGTTAGTTGGCGCACCTCGCTTAATAAACAAGCGGGAATAGTAATAAGTCCAATTTTACGGAAATTTAAACTAGCGCCGTAAAAATTGTGCGGCTTGATTAACGCGCCGTATTTCAATCAATTTGTTTGTCTTGTAACCATGTTTATATTTCGTACTTCGTTTCGTTTTCTATTGCTTATTTAGCTGTTATGGAAAATATATTAAGTATCACAATTGTTTGATAGTTTCTTTATTTAGTTAATGTACCTTTTCAGATAGGTACATATTCAAACTATTTCTACCTGGTTTGGTAGCCGAAAAAGGATGACCGAGATGGTCCCGCTGACATTAGACCAATGTGATGACCTATACTTTCACGTCTCGTGAAGAATCTCCAGTGGCCCATTGGGAAAATGGGAAAAGCGTTAAGTAGGTTAGGCTTTCGTTTTGTGGATGTTCGTATCAAAAGTATAATCAAAAGTAGAGTAGATGTAGAGTAGGTACACTTTAGCTTTATTTTTTTTGCCTCATTTCACACCCATACTTATGATTAAATCTTAATGTATTAAATAAAATAGTTATATAAAAATAAAAAATTTTAGTTAAAAATGTTGGTGATATATTTTTAATTGTTATTAATTGCCGTATCTCAATTCTGCAAAACAACTTGAATGCTTGTCAAATAGGGGGGTTCCTCGACGCCTCATTTTCTCATTGGAATGATTTCACAAATGTAGGTAGACGAGTAAACCCAAAGTGCTCTAAAGCATCTACCTGCAGTGTTTTTTCGAGTTTTAGCGAGCTAACATGATATAAAGCGATAACTGAGTCTAATTCGACATCTGCAATACGAAGAATAAAGTTTTATGAAAACTCTGACTTGCCTATGCTCCCTTAAATAGGCACATATATTGTAATAGCGTTTAATAATAAATAATATTACGTATCAATACGTCAATACGTATATTACTTTTATGGCGCTATCACTATATTTAGAAATTCATTAAGTTTATCATTGTAGGTATCTAATTATTTTATTATAAAAATTGTTTTTATTATTTTGTATTTTGAATATTTACCTTAAAAAAATGTTGTGAACCTTGACATTTTCTTAGCTTTAATATCAAAAAAGATATGACGACCCTACAATAGAGACTCTATTTTTACAAATTGATCAACCTTTTATTTATTTTTTATACCTATGCTTTAAGAAATAAATTGTTCATTATATTTGAAACCTTCGTATATTCAAGGCCTTATGCTGAGCTGTGAACGACAGGGTCAAAGACAATTATGATGATGATAATGTGAAACACAAACAAAATCTTTTTCACACATGCAAACAATGCTTTGATATCGCACCGAGCTCGTCACTGGTCGTTCCAATTCACTCTTGGTACAAATCAACGGGTGATATGATAAAAAATTTAAAATAAGCAAGTAGAGTGAACGCACTCCATGCGACGCTGTAGAGGGGAGCGACGCCCCTAGGAGGCGGGCCGAGACCAGCGGACGGAAACTGGCGCCTAACCCCAGCGGCATAGAGTTCACAATCACACAAGATCTGAGTGCAATGAATGCAACTTAAACAGGAGTGAGGGTCCCCGATAAGTAGTGTAATAAGGATTCAAGTGAATACGTATTTAAGGTTTTTCCTTACGAACATCCACATTGATTATGACTCCCCAAGGAAAGGGGCTGTCTTGTAACAGACAACAAGGTGTTACGCATTTGTTTGTTTCTTTTTTCATCCCTGTTTAATTTTAAATTTTATGTTTAATTATGTATAATTTATGTTGTATTTTATTTTAGTGGATTTCGACAGTTTGAACAAATATTAAAAAATATTATTACCTTTACTATCAATTTCATTTACCTACCAAGGAAAAGTAAGAAGGAAGAAATTAGGTAGTTTATATTAAGGTAAACTTATTTCTGCAGGTTCTAATAACTTACCTATTATCATTAATCGTCCCTTAACTAATTAAGTACCCACCTACTACCAAACTACTTATTCTGCTATATATAATATATAATAATATAATATATGTAATATATAATACAATATATAACTATTTATAAGGATATTGCTAACGATCTCGGTGCAAATAATTTATCAATTTAAATATCTCAGATTGACAGTTGTTGAATTAGCAACTACAGACATTTCGTCTATCTCACCCTCGCTATAAGATACCTATGCCTGTCGGCAAACCACGACGTTGGGGTTGTGATGGCAAATATATATCTAATTGGCCTTTATGAAATTCCAATAAGCACCTACCTACAGGAGAGCTTTTGTTGCTAAGCAACAATCACAATTCTTTGTAAACGTTAAATTCCTCTTGAAATACAATTAAGATTTTTATAAAAAGATTCCTGCATCAAGTAGGTAGGTAGATTCCAATTTCACTTTTACATAATTGATAGATTTGTAAAACTTTCGGAGTGAATTAATATTTCTTAAAACAACAAACAGTTGTTATCAAATCTGACTGATTATAGAAATAATCATTTGCAAATTAAGTGAATAAGTTCTCTACTTCCGATTTTTTAATCTAATCATCAATTATTATTTATTTAATTTTCATATTACCAAGGTAGCAGTAAAATACTGCTAAACTAAATACCAAGGAAGGAACATAGATACTTAGATACATCCATATTTTTATAATATCCCAATATAGCTATTATAAAACAATGCAATGAAATGTAAGTGGCTCATATTGAAGAAGTAAATCGCATCCAGCACCTTTATGGCCGCGGTGGCTCCGAGTTATAAGCCATCCAATATTGTCTTTGGATATTAACTATCTACGCACGTGCACTGTACCCGCTCGGAATAATGCAATCTGTATTTACTTTATATTTATAATATCCGATATTAGACAACGTATTGTACGTGCTGGCTCTTCGCCCTCTTCAATAGGTACACGTAGAAGAAAACATAAGAAAATTAACGGAAAGCTCGCCTAAGTGTGCATTTAAATTAAATCGGGCAATAGGGGAAATAGTTCATTTCATGGCATAAGAAAATAGTGCATAGGGTAAGCGATAGAAGGATTCTGGCATTTTCACATAACGTATTGCAGGTATAGGTACTCTTGACATAGGATCTTACGTCTTTTGTAAGTTACATTTTTTAATATACAGGGATAAGAATAGTCGAAGTCAATGGATGAACACCACGCTCGTAGATATCCATAAGAGTAAAAATGAAATGAGAATGTTTTTATTAAAAATATAATTATGTAATTACTCTTTGAGTGTCAATTAAATCTACTCAAAATTATGGTAATGTAGATTAGATTAGATTAAATTGCCTTCTTTCCATTTTCCCCCTCCAATGAGGTCACTAGAATCTCGAATCGAAATCGAAATCGGAGAAAATCGGAAAATCTTTCATGTAGGTAGCTAATGCAGCGTGGCTGACTAAAAGTTTAAACTACCTCTGACAAAGCATTTTACTTACCCGGCTTTAATACCATCATCAGTGGACGAGATGTGGCTGATGTTGATGGCATCAATGATTTTATCGATATGGAATCGACCGGTATCCATCGACCCCGTAATGCACTGACATTATGGAGACAGAGTAAAAATGTCAAAAAAAATAAAAATACAAAATGATATTTTTTTTATAAGTAAACATAAATTTTACTAGTACATATTATGTACTCATAATGTTTTTCTATAGGTTAAAAAAACGTTTATGAATTGCGTGTTGAAATGTTGTTTTTTCTCCTGTTTGGTCCAACCAAATACCTATGGCTCATCATGCTCGACTTACCCGAGCTATGTAAACTGCGCCAGCCGGTCAAGCAGCTTCCTCTGCCACACCCGCTCGTGTCAGCAGCCATGTATCAACAGTGACCTCTCAAATACCACACACAGACGGCCACTCGTGACCAGATGCAGCTCGGTAAGTTCTGCCGCGTGCCTCGTTCGTAAAGTTAAGTTATGGCGGAAGATTGTGGCCCGTTAATTATCTTACACTCGGATACAAATAACGGGCAGGACGTGACAACGCTATCCCATTATCTATCCCTTAGCATACATAGTAACTGCTCCAGCTTCGTCTATGTTCCTTGTCTAGTTTTACAGAATATGTATAATTTATAGGCAGAATATGTATAATCTTAGGGTAGTAAACGAACGAATAATTACATATTTTGTAATCGGTTAAAAAAAAATCAACTTTTTTTGTTTTCGGCTAATAAAACATTGATATACGAAATATTTGCATCTCTGATTTTTACAACAATAGTTAATGCCAGAGTCATAACAGGAAATAAGTAGGTAGGTACGTAGTTTATACTTGATTGAGCCTTTTGAGTTTCGAAAAGAAATTAATCTCAACCACGAAAGTAAAAATAGATTTCAATAGTCCATCATGAAGTTCATTTGAGGGTTACAATTTCCAATGAGAATTTATCAATGTGTCATTTGTTCAAACCCCTTCTTGAAATATAAATAAGCTTCATTTCACAAATCTCAATCGTCAATTTTAGCTTTCCCTAATTATTTTAAGTTTTAAATTCTTTCGATTTTTAGACATAGATAGCTAAAGAAGTTGCCGGTGTAGGGTGACAATGCGGTTAGTCGTGTACAGACAAAGCTCTCTCCGGGGATTTTGGAACGTATCCTAACTCAGTCTTTTTATTTATCTGTGTTGCTTTTCGAAAACAAACCCTACAAATACATCTCTCCTGAGATGAAAAAGTCTATTAAGTCTCACGATGAATGATGACGTAGAGTACCTATATATCCTCCCCTTTTGACTTTTGTACTCCCTTTTAAACTGGATAATCGTAATGCAAATGCGTGAAGATCTATGATCTTGAAATTATTTTGTTTTGATTTCCTTTTGGTATATATTTTCGGTGATTTTAACTTTAACTTTTTTAATTTAAACTACTAGTTTCTACTGACCACCTTCTAAGATGTACCACAAGGTCACACGTCATACCAAGTCTTCTCGTGCAAGATTCGCTGTTTTCACTAACGATTGAACTAGTCGGTGACTATTTCATTTTATGACTAATTAATTATTGGACGCTGATATCGTATATTAAAAATGACCCATACTGAAAGAGATTGTTGAAAATAGCTCAAATATGAGTATCGAATGGGATATCATTCATATCTCAATTGATAAAAACTCTATTAAAATAATAAACATTAAAAATAGTAGTAAATAATGTTATAAATACATGTATTTCTTTTGTTAATAATATTTAATTTATTTCTGTTCATTTTAATACATTTTTTCATCATTTAATTTAATATTGTATGAAGATATGGGCTGATACATTACAATTAAATTAAAGATACTATATTTTTTAATATTTTTTATTACGATAAAAGTAATTAAAAATAATAGAAATATATTTACAATCATACACATTAACCACTAATCTTGAGGTCTCTAAGTACGGAACAGATGCGTAAAATATGTGTTAATAAAATAAGTTTCCGTAAAAATATCTTGGTATATAAAAACAAAAAATATGAAACGTTCTAATGGTGTAACGTCCACAAAAGGCCACATAGTCATAATGTGCAAACGCCAAGCTCTCCGCGTTTGGCTGACACTGTTCCTCTCTTAGGACCTGGTGCAGTCCCTTTACAAGCGGACTACCGACTTCAACTTTTATTGTGGCTGCTACATTTTATATGTTAGGAGTATTTCTTCCTCTTGTTTACTATTTGTCTGTTTCTATATACTTCCTTGATTATTTATTACATTTATTTATAGAAGTATACCTATTATAGTAGTTACATTAAAACATCGCCAAAAAAAATGAATTAATTCGGCTGAAGAGGTTATCGGTCTACCTGTTAGATAATATTCTAGAACTACGCTTTACTTACATTCACAAGGTTTCCTTAAGTATAATCAGAAAAAAATACACTTACATAATTCAAGCGTTTTAGAAATAAATTAATGGCATACTCGTAATTTAGATAAGATGTATTTGTCGAGTTTATGTACGCACGAAGTAAATTACGAAATTTACATAAAATTTACATTATTAACACGTATTTATTATAGTGCTGTAAAAAAATACATTAAAGAAAATCACAAAATATTATCTAAATCTCGAATAATTGAGATGTAAATTCAAGCCAAGCAACATTATAATTAATTTATTTTAATTAAAATAAGCTTTAGAATCAGAATACTTATTTAAATAAACATTTTTCGTCATTTTGATGACAAATTTTCTATTCGTATATTTCTCCTGTCAAAATCAACAAACCATGCAGCTTCTAAACTAAGCCGCATTAGTTGACTAAAAAACCTGAAATAAATATTCGAAGATTCCTTTTTCTTCTTTTATCGTGTAGGGTTTGCCCGCTGTCAGTGGCGCCGTACCGGAGGCACCGAGGCAGAGCGAGGCGCGAGCTTGCTTTATCTGCGCTGGCTCTGCGCGAAACAATATATTTATTGGACAGAGGCGCGGCGCGATCCAGGCGGATGATCTATTCGCCGCACACTTACGTGCCCGCTGCTACTGCACCGCCCGCGCCCGGATAAACACCCGCATCATTTGTTTGCTTCTTGTTTTGCTGTTTATTGCTCGCAAAAATCATAAAACAATCAAGTTCAAGGTGGAGATTTTTATATATGCTCCAGGATAAATTTGTACAATTTGTAGGTCTGTAAAATGTAAATAATCAGTGTAGAAATACTACGCTGTAACAAATGCGTAAAAAGCTTCTAGGTAAATGTAAATATCTAAATATAATAAAATCTTACAATGACAGGATAAGCATTTTTGCTTTCCTTTATCAAATTGATGAAACAAATTATTTCTGAAATTATAATTTTTAATGCTCTATTTATTATAGGTTATTAACATTAAAATTATCGTAGAGTATTTAATTTCTTATTTTTTAAATTACTCTTTCCTGAAAAAAAAATTAAAATATGGTGTTTGAATATTTTTATTACAACTCGTAAATTAAGTATATATACAGGGTTAGTTTTTGGTCACCGGCCATATTTTAAAATAAGAAAATAAACATCATTTCAAGGGTGTGTTTTAATTTTATCGTCGTATTTGTAATATTTTGTTACATAAACATCGAGTTGAAACGTTCCGTAAATATACCTACACGCATTAGCACCCGAAGAGTGTGTTGACCTCAACAGCTGATTGTGTTCGTATCCACTGCGGGTGGCGCGCGGTGGCTATGTACAATTTTGTTAGCCACACGGTATTTATTTTCGTACGGGACAAAAATATTTTTTATATTATTTTTCTTCTTTGTTTTATTTCATAAATCGAATGTATTATCGATTCTGAACAAAATCTGAAAATTTGGCCGGTGACCAAAAACTAACCCTGTATAATATATGTAATTAGTTTGCATTATATTACATAATGTTGCATAATCGCAGCCTAAAAAAAATGGAAAATGTTAGCAATCTTTGAAATCTTAAAAAACTTTTTTCAAAATAATGTCATTTTTCATAGCGAAAGTGTATGTGTGGTCGAGTGTGCCCCGTCCCTCATGCGAGTAACGGTTTGGTCTCCAGCACACGCCACCGGCTGCCCAGCCCTGCTGATGTACGCCCGACTTTACGACACAAGCCGCTTACTAAGAACGAGACCGAACTTTAGCATTCGATATTCGTTTATACACATCTGTGCTTTATTTGCATTTTACAATGTTTGAATTTATCGCATCTTTGTTTATTTAACATTTTCCGACTTTCCTATAAGTAGATATTGGCCTACGCCTGGGGCCTAAACTAAGAAGGCCTATTAATAAATAATGAGAAATTTATGAGAGCTTGTGGCTCTAATGATCTAGGGGTTGCCGATAGTTGTCTAACTGCCTTAGGTTTAAAAATTAAAATACATATTTTGAAAAATTTTGTCCATTAAAATAGCGGCATTTTGAAAATGTATTTAATTAATTTATAATTATGTTAGTAAATTAATATTTTAACTCACATAAAAATGTTATGTAGCTACATTAATTAAAGCTAATTAAGTATAAAAGCCACGTAAACACCGGTGGGCAAACAAAGAATAAAGGTCGGGCAAACTCAATCACGACTCTATTTGTTCGGAGCGGGTCTCCGGAGAGCGAACAAGATGGATCGCGGTGTCAACACGAATTTGCATCCCCTGTTTGTCTCCGCGGTGTCTCCGTGGAAAAAATACCGCAATCTCATTGGGTCCGTGCAGCCGGCGGTTTGCATCAGTTATTCGGCGCGGGCTAACACGATTATCCGCCGTTTCGACCGAGACGTTCTTTTTTCCATTCCCCTGTTTTCCAACATCGCGTCTACTCCGTGTTTTTCGGAACGGGAAATGGGATATGTCAGACGAAAAATTGACAAAAATACGGCCGGATGCCGTATGGAAATAGTGGGTTTTGCGATAACATCTGTCGGAGCCGTCGCTGTATCAGGATTTATTTACAAGATTCCCTTGTTTTTGTACGGAACCTAATTTAATTTATTCGAGGCGAATCTAACCACGATCCGTATGCGGTAATATATTACAATACAATACAAGTTTTCACGTGCTCCTCATTGTCACGGTGTAGCATTACAAATATTTTCATTTGCGTGGGCGGACAGCTATGTTACGACCTATGTAAAACATTAAGATGTACACGTACACTGTGCGTGGTGCGTTCTGTTTTTTCAACGTTATTAAGCATTATTTATGTTAAATAAAATAAATATTACCCTTGAATTCTTATCAAGGGCAAGATAGGTAGATAGGTACGAAAGTGGTTTTATTTTATAAGCACTTAGTCGAAAATTATTGTATAGGTATATACGTATATTATGATATATTTCTAATTAGAATTCTATGCCATAGCGGCTTTGCTTGCCTAAAAGTCTAAGGATAGAATATCCAAAAATGAAAATTTAAGTGATCATTTATTTTTAAATTGTAGCTCAAAAACACCAAATGTGCTTTAATTTTTTTCATACAAACTATAAAAAAATATCTAAAGGTAGGTAGGTATGGGACCTATGCACCTATACACTTTACACCTATACACTTATAGTATATGTGGTTTAATTTAATGCCTCTCGCTTTTATCAACCATGTATATACAAATATAAAAAGTCTATATCCTATTCTTTTTTGAAAATGTTATCTTAGCGGTTTTTTATTTTGGTAAGCAACCAGATTTTGTTTGCATATAATATGTAATGTTGTAATGTATTTAGCATCGTTGTAATATAGATTCTGGAAGAGTGGCTAGAAATTGATAACGGGTTTGATGCAATGTGTGTTAAAGTCAATGATCAATTATTATCACCATTATAATAATAGCTATTAAAATAGCTATTGTAAACATTTTCATATCGGCATGCATCTCTCCCCTCTGCGAGATTGCAGATCGGTCCGCCATTCGAGTCCAAACCTCTTCGCTCAACGAGCACTCATAGCAATCCGATGAAGCTCAGTTGGCTTCTCTTTGCTTCCACAGGAAAATTTTCGGTCCGGAAAAAAACCTTTTCATCAGCAGTGTGGAGTTGTATAACACGGCAATGCAGTAACCCATCCACCATGTCTATAGAGCTAAACAGTTTACCATCAGGTAATCCAATTGCTCGTTAGTCTTGCAATAAAAACAGTTTTAATTCAGAAAAACTGTCAGGTAATCCAACTGTTCGTTAGTCTTGCAATAAAACAGTTTTAATTTAGAAAAACTGTCAGGTAATCCAACTGTTCGTTAGTCTTGCAATAACTTCTGAACTTTCTACTAAACTATGTTCTAATGTCAAAGATAAAACTTTAAAATATTTAGAGGATTTGCAAACTTAGACTTCTTCTTTTTCTTTTACTCCTATCACAGACACAAATGTTGAAGTAGCAATTCTCTCAATCTCTTCACAAGCTGTTGGATGTGATGGCATATGTCTGAAAATGATAAAATTAATACTTCCGTCCTTGCTTCCTGTTGTTACCCACATTTTTAACTGTTCATTAGTCACAAACACTTTTCCACAAATCTGGAAAATGGCAAACGTTATTCCTCTACCTAAAGTCACTAATCCTTTTTCCTTGTCTAGTTTTCGACCTATATATATACTACCTATCCTTTCTAAAGTTTTTGAGCACATTGTCCATAAACAATTTTCTTCTTTCTTACACATCAACAATCTTCTTAACTCCTTTCAATCCGGTTTTCGTCCATGCCATAGCACTACTTCTGCTCTCGTAAAAGTAACTGACGACTTCCGCTTGGCCATGGAGAATAAATCTCTCACAATCCTTATACTCCTCGATTTTAGCAATGCAATTAACTCTATCGACTTTAACATTCTTCTTGGCATACTCAAATCTATCAATGTTTCCTCACCAGTTTTAGCGTGGTTCGGTTCTCATCTACGAGACCGCTCACAGCGTGTCCAGGTCAATATGAATCACTCTAACTGGTGCAATCTAAGTTCAGGAGTCCCTCAAGGAGGCGTACTTTCTCCTCTTCTATTCTCTATATTTATAAATTTAATAACTGAAGTAATTTCATCTAATTATCATCTTTACGCTGACGACCTACAGATTTACCGACACTTTAAATTATCTGATGCCACGTCGGCTATATCTCGCATTAATGAAGATTTATGCCGCATTGTAGATTGGGCTAAATCATTTGGCTTAACTGTAAATCCTGTGAAGACAAAAGCATTGGTTATAGGCAGCACACGTATTCGCAGTCGACTAGACATCACTGTTCTACCACCTATTACTTTGGACGGTGCCGAAATTGCCATAAGTGATTCCGCAAAAAACTTAGGTGTTATAATAGACTCTAATCTTTCTTGGGCCAACAATGTTAGTGATATCAGTAGAAAGGTTCACTATTCCTTCCACTCCCTTAAAACACTTCAGAACTTTCTTCCCTTTCCAACTAAAATTTCTCTTGAACAGTCTATTATACAACCAATTATCGATTATGCGGATGTGTGCTACCCCGATG
This sequence comes from Calycopis cecrops, assembly GCA_001625245.1. Classification (NCBI taxonomy): domain Eukaryota; kingdom Metazoa; phylum Arthropoda; class Insecta; order Lepidoptera; family Lycaenidae; genus Calycopis; species Calycopis cecrops. The sequence goes on from LUGF01025751.1 coordinate 398,619, forward strand.
CCAATGAGGAAGTATTCAACAAACTGGAGCGACTACAAAATTTGTGTTTAAGATTTATTTTCAGTTTAAAGAAATATGATCACGTGACGGACTATCGTAAACAGTTACAGTGGCTACCTATCCGCCACCGTAGAAATTTCCGTACTTTGTGTTTCCTTTTTAATGTACTGTTCAATCCT
>LUGF01025751.1:408081-426033 GCA_001625245.1 Calycopis cecrops
GGTGGTCCAATTTTTTGCGCCGACTTAATTGGTGACAATGGCGATCATCAACCGTTTGGGTGGAGAGAGATGTTTCCTGAACACATGTCTATTTGGACTTGATTTATAGTGTTGTAATAAATGTTTACGAAGTTCAAATATCTTATGAGGTTTGTTTGTTTGTGTTTTGGCGCCTAGCGTGTTAAAGTGATTGCATATTGACGACTAGTTTAAGAAACTGTTATAAATTACTGGAAAGCATGTTCAACTACAGACGTAAGGTCCCGGGTTCGAATCCTGAGTTGGACCAAAGCGTTGGGATTTTCAATTTCTAATACAGTCTGGCATCAGGAAGTTGGTGATGCTGTACTCCGGTGCCTTGGGGAGCACGCTAAGCCGTAAGCGCTCCTGTCGGGTCGGACAGCCGACCCTTCACAATCTGAGACAAGGGGATAGAGAGTGCGCATGTGTTTGCACACACTTATGCACTATAATATGCCCTGTGCATCTGACTAGTCGCTTTAGGTAGCCGTTGTAGCCAAAATGTTTAAATTAGTCATCTTTTTTCTTCTTTTTTACATTGCAGAGGAACGAGCCACCGACAATGACCACTACATCCGCAGACATAAGTATTCTTTTTACACAGGACTTTGATAAGTTAGAATCTTCGAGACCAACGAACCGCGAGAAATCTGACATGGTAAGTGCCACTTTACATATTAAAAATACTTTTTTAGACTTTCCGAAATATATACACATTTTGCAAACTCAAAATATGACAAACTAAAATTATAACAATATATTTATTATAATTTTCCAACCAATCGCAATCTCTACGTATTTTTCGAGGAACATCCATCCAATTAGAGGATATCATAGGAGCGCCAAATAATTAAGTACCTAACATGATAACTAACAGCAGCGATCCTCACGTGGTATATAGACAGTCAGGATCTGAGGATAGGGAATCATCAACTTGTAAGAGATACCATGCTACTATACATTCTACTTTAAACGTACTTATACGTACTACAGACGAATTGGTCCGGCTCTAGCCGGGAAGTACCGCCGTGAAATGACAGCCATGCCATTGCATTTCCGGCTTTTTTAACTTATGAGTGGCCCATTCTACAGAAGGAGAAATGGAAAGCAACCTGTTTGCTAGGTAATCTATCAATACAACTTATACCTTTGGGCGACGGTAGTTATCAGGTTCTGAATGCTTGTCTCTAAATTTATGTTTAAAAATTTTAATCACGCTTTTTCCGCCATGTAACCAATGCGTGGAATCTCTGCACTAAACAGTTCCAGATTAAGTTAGAACAGTAACATCCTGTAATCATCCAGTGTTCTAGTGTCCAATGTTCATCGATGGACACTTGTCATTAGGTGATTTGCTCGTTGCCTTTTATTGATTAAAAAAAAAGGAAAAAGTTGATATTGGAACCGTTTATCCGCTCTGCTTCCTAAGCGCACGCTGTTTGATATCGACTTAGCGTCTGCGGCTGTTAACCTGCTTCTTTGTATCACACAAGGTACTGTCGGCAAAACTACTTGCATTAAATGTAATTATATTTAACACTAGTTGACCCCACAACCGTCGTCTTGACAGTATTGGAAAATGTGTTGTCATGGTAACGTTATGTGGCCAAATTGTCAAATAGTGTAATTCAAACAGAGATACCGATTGCAGCATTATATATATAGATAAATTATAGCCTACATGGTACCTAGGACTAATACTTATATAACAAAAAAGTTTAATCAAAGTCAGTCCTGTAGTTTTGGGTAAAAGCCGCAACAAAGAAACAGACAATGAAAAAGAAATGACATCTTCTACAGTTTTATTATATGTATAGATATAATAACTAATTATCAAGAAAACTATTTAATTTTTTTATGGTTTAGAGGGTAAACGAGCTGTCGGAGCCATTTTCATGACTACCGACTCTCATAAGCATCCGCATAGATGCTATACAGGTGCGCTGCTTTCCTTTCTCCTCCCACCTCCATGGACCACCGGCTATTTACACACCGCACGAAACGCGACAGCAAGGCTGTCACTTTACGCCAGTCTCGTATAAGCAAGAGGTGCCTCCCCGGTCGTGCTGCTCTAATTCGGCTGCATAAGCATGCAGTATACTTTATGTACTTTATGTAATAAATAGCTAGGAATACGAATGAAATGGCAACTACTTTTTGCGACGCGTATGAAGTCAAAGTCTAATGACTAGTTTTGAACAAAATTGCTACTTTATTTTAAAGATACCTTTTTACTAGCTAATTTATACAATAACATTAACACAAGTAAAAATATTGTTGCTCCATCTATTAAGCAACTATTCATAGGGTAAGCTATATTAGAATAATAATAATGTAAGTACCTATCCACAAGTACATTTTTTATAGGAAATTTTCCAAGTCCCGTGATGACAAAGCTACTATCTCACTCAGATCCACACATTAATAACATATACTACTACACATAAACAACAATAACAACTAAAATACCACTTAGGTATAGTCAATAATGATAATAATAAAAATTATATAAATTAGAAATAAAATATATAAATAATAAAAAACATTTAGGTAATTACTTATCAAATACTGATTTGATAGTGTCCATTCTTAGAAATTGATTGAAATAAAATATAGCTTGTAATATTTTTAGTTGGACAAAGTTACAAACCTATCTATGCGAAATTTCATTTAAATCGGTCCAGTAGTTTCCGAAATTTCCTAGAAAGTTGTATAGTTGTGCACCAGTCCAACATAATCTCACTTAGGTACCTATATTTTTTACATTCATTTAAAAAAAATGTGGTTAAACCCTTTTATTTTATTAAGCTGCAGTATTTGCCGACCGTACAACAACATAGGCATAAACGAAGTTTTTTGCAAATTTGGTTCGATCGGTCTCGCTATTACCCTGAACCTTAAGCTATAACGATATTATTTTATTACTGCCAATGTGCGAGAGAACCAGGCAGCTTTTATGAATCTGTCGGTTTTATCTGTGTATATTTTAGTATACATAGGATATATTATCACGGTAAGATTGTAAAAACCGTTAGTTTACAAAATAACTCGGGAGATTGCTCAGGACAGATTATAAACTAACGAAAAATAATGCATTAAATTGTCAATGGTTTTTACCTACAGTTCACAATTTTCCGAGACAGTTTACAATCTACGGAGTTATTTTGTAAACAAACGGTTCTTACTATGTCACGGTAAGAGATATAAGAAGTCCTACAATGCTGGATTGCAGCCGAATTGAGTCGACACGGTGAGGTATCTCTCGTCAAGCTATGAGCTACCCGCTATATACCACGCTGACGATCCTGGCGTGAGATATAAAGTGGGGATCGCCGGAGATTAGGCCGTTTCAGGAACGGGCGCGGAACTAACTTACAGATAGAGAAGAATAACCGACGTAATCGTTGGGCCAACGAAGGCAACGATAATTGCATTTTAAAAAATCTTACTGCACTTACAGAACCAGAAATAGAGAGTGAAAGTGAAGATGCATTTTGCACAATAATTAAGTTACCCATAATTTTTATCTATACGAATATATTTTCGACACAAAAGTATTACACCTATATTTACGACTGACTACATTTAACTATAGTGGATGTGAGCGCAATATTATCACCCACATCAATAAAAAAACGTAAATATTATAAAGAGATACAACCATCAAAGTTTCTTTGAAGCTCAAATTTTAATAGAACTGGTTGAAAATAAAAGAAAAAAAATGTCGATCTTAGATCACTAATGCAATGGTTACCTGTACTTATCACAATCCCCGCTTACCATAATATTCATGATGACATATTATCATTTCTATTTATGTATCTTATCAAGACCGAGGACTTGCCAACATTTTTTTATAAAGAGGACAAACGTGCAGTTGGAACCTTTTTCATGACTACCGACGCCCTTAGACATCCGCATAGGTAGGTTTATGCACATGCGTCGCTTTCTTCGTCCTCCCCCTTCACGGTCCACCGGCTACGCACACACCGCACAAAGTGCGACAAAACATGCACGCATGCAATGCTACCTCTTACCAAAGTACATGAAACATTGTTCACTATCGCATGCCACCGTCCTGATGTGCAATCGAAACTAATTACCGAGTACAGGTTGGTGTTGATGAAATAACATTTTTTACGCCAACGATCCTCGGTAGTTGGACAACTTATAGGCGAAAGGATGAACAAAAAGAATTGGCAATTGAGGCGCAATCAGATTTCGATGTTACTGTTAATGGATACAGGTAACATTGATGGTATCGGATTAAACGTATATATTACAGTGTTTAATATTAATGTTTTTACAAAATATCTCTATGACGACAGTCTGGCTCACTGGTACAGGGCTCGGATAGACGGAGCATGTTGCACCAGGGGTCGAGAGTTATAATCCCGACTAAGTCATGGATGTTTGTCTATGTATTTCTAAATTAAAATTTTAAATATATTAAATTTAATTAATTAAAAAAAAATATTAGATATATTTCCGTAGTCTAGTAAGGAAAACCCGGATATATGCCCCAGGGGGATAGATGCCTCATTTACAAAATACCTAACTTCCCGAAGTCACGACTTATATCTAATAATTTTAATAGAAGTACCCATCTCATTCCAACACGGCCTCCCTTGCAGTAAAGGTGTACTTCGTTTTTATGTGAATATATGTCCGCCGCGCCGTAGACATCGCGAATATGTCAAAAGTTTTAAAGGTGAATTTTTGACGTTGTATAACTTTTAAAGTGGTAATTATTTGTCTTACATTAATTATTACCTTAATATACGGGTTCATTAAGTGTACTTACGTCTAGGTGCAAATTTTCGCTTTTTTGTTAATATCTTATTTTTAAAATGGAAGAGCATCTATCACTCTCAAAAAGTATAGTTGCCCTGATTTTTCGAGGTATAGTTGTCCTTAGGGGCATCTATCCCTACTTACCTCTATACAACACATTATAGATAAATGCACAGCCCGTATAGGATGTTATCTTTATATTTTTATTATTATTATATATTTGTATGTGTTATGTAGGTACCTATATAATTTATATTTATCGATTGTAGCATGACTTAATATAAAAGAAAAGAAGAAATGCAGGCCCAAGTATCTTCCTGAGATATACAACAATTACTTCTTCAAATACCATCTGCATTTGAAGAAATGAAAAAGAAGACAATGCGATTATACAAAATGTCCCGTAAACTAAGCAAAGTAATTTTAGTTCAAACAGCGAGGTTGAAGATAATTCACCTAACAATTCCTATAACATAAAAAGGGAAAAAAAACTAAAGGTTTTCTTGTAAAGAGTAAGAAAAACAGACAAAATGCAAATAAAAATACCTCCATAGAATGTTTTAAAAATTATGAGATTACAAAGTCAAAGTTCGGCTGGATTCAATGTATTATGTGCCAGAACTGGCTTCACGAAACATGTTCACACAAAATCACAGGTTCTATCTGGCTTAATTTATGAAGATCTCATAGTGTAATTTTAATTTTAAAAAAGCACGAATTCGTGGATGAAAACTAAATGTTAATAATATTTTTTATAACATTTAAGTATCAACATCAAAAGCACTGCAAAATAAGTATTAAAACACTTAAAAATATGTAAAATCTATTTTTTTATATAAATATAGATAAAAAAAATATTTTTACATTTATTAATAATTTACATAATTGCTCAACAAATGCAAAGCACTGAAAAATAAATATCTAGTATTATATTTTTTTATATAAATACGTATAGTTAAGAATTATTATTTTTGTTTAAAAGTACTTTGACAATTTGTATAAAGTTATTTCTCTCAGATAAAAAATGGTTTTTAATTATAACAATAATTAAAAGATAAAACAGAAATACCTTTTTCATTTTACAGTGTGTAATCCAGAAAATCATAATAATAAAAATACATAATTTTACATAATAATTAAATTATAGTTCATCTATCCCGCACTGTAGGCATCCTCCAATATTTTGACGATGGGGCAGCTATCCATACATATAAGGCATCTATCCTCAAAAAAGGCTTCCACAGAAAACAATATTCTGCAAAATCTATAAGTGCTAAGTGAAAAAAACACCACCGTCCACCTACATGTGCAGGCATAATTAATTAAAGAACAATATTTTTAAAATTAGGAGCATTTTCGAAAAAATGGGGCATCTATCCGGGTTTTACCTACCCGTAACACAAGTCCTTACAGTACTTACCACGGGGCTACACTAACGTAATGTAATAAGTCCAATGATATAATAAAAAAAAAAATTACGAGTTAAGCTGACATGGCATCTACGTCACGACTAACATACATACCTAATGACGGAGCTACTATCGGTATAGAGATTTATGATAGACATCTGCATGTCTTCACTCATCAGGTTGTTACTCTCTACTACTACTACACATCTTTTATAGGATTTGTTTTAGCCTATAGTAATTGGCTTGTAACTCACTCTCAAATATTTTAATATAAATATTTCTAAATTTCATTAAAACTTTATCTTTTCCTCTTAAGGGCAGAGCTCTAAACTATTCTGAGTATTTTATACGTGATCTTATTAGAAATACGGAGATCCGTTGACGCGTTTAACCTTGGTTTTAACAGATGTACCGTCATAACCAAAATAATCGCTCAAAAAGAGTTGCAATGATGACTCCAGAAGGGGCAAAAGGCCAATGGAGTGGTAGTCTTGTGCTGATAGTCGTCATGTTGGTAGTTCGCCAGCGCGATGGACCGACAACGTCGTAATGTCGCAGAAAGGACATCGAAGAGAAAAGCCTGAGACAGAAAAGAATGGAAAGGATCGAAATGGAAGAATGGAAAATGCATTGGAATGACCTACCTAACCGAAACTGCGGGGGGCTGCTAGTTAATTTATGGATTCATATGGGTCTCTACAGAGATTACCATTACAGAAAATAAAAATAATTCTCCAACGTCCTTTTACGACACGCAATATCAAAAAAACGTTTAACCGTTACTTGATTTTGTGTGTTTAATGCGGCCTCTCGATATATTTCATCGCTTATTCGCTACACCTCCCTAATGACGCTAAATATATTGCCTTCGCCTTGAACATGGCCTAGCAATCAGCTTCGTTGTTAGCAATTTTTCTTTAATGTAATATTAAACAGATGGGCTTTACGCAATACCCGTTCAAAGACCAATTACGTTAATCCTTTTTGTGGATGTGTTAAGCTGTCTGAGCTCAGAATCCGATAAATACAAAATACTTTATAATAATAATTGTTCCATAGAATTTCCGTATGTTGCATAATAGCTATAAACAAAATTTTTAAAAATACTATTAGCTACCTATTATTTAGAAGCTATCTACTAAGTTGGTCAGACCTACAGTTCTGTTAATCTCAAGTAAATTTAAGTACCTAATCATTTAATGCAAATGTTACCTGTTACATTTCTTTTCCTAAAAATTAAATAATTTTCTCTACAAAAAGCAGCAATTGTGCATTCAGATTTCAATCCACATGCCCAGTTCCATTCCTTCACATCTTCAACAATTCCACATAAATAACAAGACATAATAGAATACAACAGAACAACACAAAAAACTTTATTTAAAAGCACATAATCTGTTTATATTTAATATTTGACGTGAAAGAAAGAAGAGGTCCTATGTCCAACAGTGGACTGCAATAGGCTGAAAATGATGACGATGATGATGATGATGCATGTCCAACATAAAGACTCACTTTCATGTTTAAAATATTACCAAGGAAGTCTAGAAGACGGAAGAACCTCAAGTAATCATTGTGGTATGTGCTACTCTTAACATTAAAGTGCACCATCATTTAGCTACGCAGTGACTCACGTACCTATAGTTTATGTTACACATATTTTTCTATCTGCAGTAATAAGCAGCTTATGTTACTCTACAGATCCCCATAAACACAAAATAACATCATTCCGTTCTTCCCTTTTCACCGTAAAGAAGGACAAACAAACATATTATCACATCTATAATATTAGTATTGATAATCGAAAAAAATAATTAAGTAACTACATTATGGTAATACTAGGTGCGCCCTGCGGTTTCGTTCGCGTAAATTTCGATGTCGTGGAAAATTGAAAATCATCTCAAGGGATGCCCATAAGAATATTTTTTCGGGATAAAAACTCTGCTATGTGTTAATACAAGTTACTCTCTATGTGTGTGCCACATTACATGAGAATCGGTTCAGTAATTTTTGCGTGAAGGAATAACGAACAAACAAACATACAAACTGTCGCATTCACCTATACCATTAGTAGGATTGATTAACAACAGCAACAGCTCACAAGTCTTTCAGCTCCTTAATGTCCCGATCCTTGCTTCATTTTGCTTCCCCAACATTTATTCTCATAATACAAACACGCCAGTTGTGAACACTCTTGACACTACTTTGACATTCTACCCACTCTTGGTATAGCAGTCTTGCTCTTCCTCTGTACATTAATTATTTGACCTTTCATTGTAATATATCTATTTTACTAAAACTTATCACATTCGAACTAACGGAGCATGCCATTTCTCATTACCTAGTACCTACATACCAGAATGCAGAAAAATACTTTTGTTTCTGATATACAACTAGTGATGCCGCTCGATAGGCTTATATCTCTAGACTATCGATATGGATATTTTTGATAATCTTTAATAGTATCGATACTATTGATAGCATCTAACTTTGATAGTCGCAGTGCTATCGATACTATCCCTAGTATCGATAGTTCTATCGATATTCCAACTGATTCTCGAGGTCAACTATCGATACTGGAACTATCGATAGTTCGGCACCGCTATCTACAACTCTCATTTTGATTGATAGAACATTTACATCTCACTCTATATTAATGTAAATATGAGCATTTCCTAAGTACAGCAGCTATTTACATTAGAACATGCGATCTACTTAATGATTATTACAGTCCCAACACAAAACAAAATAAATCATGCAGTTTACATACCCGTATCACATCTGAAGAACCAATTAGGTTCAGAATTATGATTACTGTAATGTATGTGTGTCGAAATCAAAGGCGGTGAGATACGGAGTTGGCGGTAGAGTTTAGCATCACGTAAGTTGGCTGATGGCCATTCACGCTTATTGATTGAAGCTGGCAGGCAGGCGAGCAATAAAACGCCGCTCGTAAACTGCCACTCGAGGCCGCCACTGGCGCCCGCGATCAAACGGGGGCCGACAAAGACGCCGCCGCTCTCGAGCCCCGCGCTGTCAACAGTCCCCGCGTCACGTGCACCGCTACCGTCAGCTTTGTACTATTACCTTATTCTTCTTGATGACAAGGATAAAAGAACTCACTGCCGGGTCCTGAGTGGGCGTGTGGGACTCGCAGATGAACCGAATACCTACTGAAACCTCCTCCTCCATTACTCCCAAAGATCTGTCAGCCACAGGGAACTCGGCGCCTCATCAGTCCCCAATAAACGACTGAATTCCTTCAAAAGGGTAAGGGGTAGTGACACAGTGCATGCTTTAATGCAGCCGAATTGGGCCGGCACGACCGGAGAGGACCTCTCGCTTACACGAGATCGCTATAAATTGACAGCTGTGAGTGACAGCTGAGCTTCATGCGGTGTGTAATTAGCTGTTGGCCCGTCAAGGTAGGAGTAGAAAGAAGGGCATCGCATCTGTATCTCTATCTCTGATGCCTATGGGCGTCGATAGTCATGAAAATGGCTCCGACTGCTCGTTTTCCCCCCATACCAAAAAAAAAAGTGATGATCCGATTGCATAGTTTCGTGAGCTCGATACTAGTGCACTAATGACATTTGCAGTTCTCTAATTGCACCTACAATATTTAGCAAAAAAAGTAATCCTTTAGTTGCGTAGGTATATTTGAAACTAAGTTCCGTCAACGTCCACGTTCTTGTAATTTATCAATAACATTATGCTTTTGTCTTATTTAGTTGAAAAATATCCATCTCTGGAATCCCTGTGTTCATAAAAAAAGACAGAAATGTTAGTATGGGTTATAGCCACAATTGGAAGACATTCATTATCTTCGTGCAAGGCCGGATCCAGGGGGCTTACGGGGCTACAACCCCGGGCCCTGAAAGGCTCAGGGGCCTTAAGATCATTGTTGTACACATAAAAGGGCCCCCATCAAAACTAGGTCTTCAAGCCCCGAGCCCAGATAGAGCTTAATCCGATGCTGTCTTCGTGTGGTAGTCCGTTCAATTTGAACGCAAGTAGCACCTGCCTTGTGGTAATTTGAGCAATAAAGATGTTAATGCTTAACAACGGACAGGAGATGATAATTAAGGTGTCTTATTATAATAAAACTATGTAAATGATAGGATTTTATCGTATTTTTTCTATTCCAGCTATTCGTACGGCTAAAAAAACTGCTATTGATCCGTATTCCACGGATAGCAAATATTGTCGCATTTGACACTCAACTGAACTATTGGAAAAAGGGACGCATTTGTTTTCTGCGACCGGGATGGTTATTGATCTCTCTAGCAATCATTATATTTTTTATATATCTTCAAATGATTGGACTAAGGAGCCTAAGTTTTCTCACCGAACAACGTACTAAAGTTGTAAGCCCTCGTAAAGCATTTAGAGGGCTTACACCTATTGAAATATTGGAAGATTCTGACGATAAAGAAAACTGGGAGTTGAAAGGTTCCATGAGTGCAGCTTATGGAATTAAAGGTAGACGAATGACCATGGAAGATAAGTTTATAATTAATGAAAACATAAATAACTCTGGAATATCTCTGTTTGCTGTTTTCGACGGTCATGGTGGCGATTTTGCCGTAAATTATGCTAAAGATATTCTAATACAGAATTTGTTAAATAAAGTAGCAGAATTAGCTAAATTGATAAATGTCAAAACTACTCCACAAATTGAAATTCCACATGGCTCACAAAAAAAGGAAAACAGCATTACTTTCAAATCGAAAAGAACTTTAAAAAAAAAATCTTCTAAGGTTGAGCCACATGCCCAATTGGCGACAGTTAGGGTATTAAGACCACCACCAACAATACCTGTTAAAAGTGTGGGTGTGCCCCTAACAAATTATGTAGACAAAGGAAATATAAACTTTAAGAAACTTTTAACTGATGAGGTGCTTGCTGCTGATAGACTGTTGGTGGAGGAGGCCAAGCGGTATCGGAGTCAAGCCGGAACAACTGCACTTCTTGCCATTTTGGAAAACAACAACCTAATAGTAGCCAATGTGGGAGATTCAAGAGGTGTTATGTGTGACGGTAATGGCAAGGCATTTCCAATATCATTTGATCACAAGCCTGTGCAGGAACAGAGAAGAATAGAAGCAGCTGGCGGATACATTGCTTTCTATGGAGTTTGGAGAGTAGCTGGCATTCTAGCGACATCCAGGTCGATGGGTGACTACCCACTTAAAGAGAGGAAGTTTGTAATAGCTGATCCAGATATACTCACATTTAATATTAATTATCACAATCCATTGTTTTTAGTGTTAGCTTCAGATGGTCTATGGGACATTTTCTCAAACGAAGAAGCCGTGGACTTTATTAAACAAAGATTACATGAACCAGAATTTGGAGCTAAAAGTCTCGCACTTGAGGCGTACAACAGAGGGGCTTTGGACAATATATCAATTCTAGTTGTACACTTTTTTAACGGAGTGCCCTCAGCGAAACCAATCTAAATCAATTTCTAAATATAAGAGATTTTGGCAACAGTTTTAACAATATTTTTCTATTGAAATGTTGATATTAATATATCAATATGGTCCATGGAGAGCGGAGGACGAAGGAGAGCAACGCATCTGTATAAACTGCGGATGTTTATAGGCGTCGGTAGTTATGTAAATGTCTCTGACTGCTCGTTTGGTCATTCATGAATCTATACCTACTGTTAAACATTAGAAATGCTAGTTATTATCACCATTTTTCTCAGACTAGCCTTAGACCCTTACATTTTTAGATTTTTTAATCTTAAAATGTTTACATTATGAATACCTAGTGATTACAGGACCAGTAATTGCAAGTGGTTTGAGTATATATGTACAGTTACATAGCTACACTACATATTATAATATACTAGCCTTCGCCCGCGGCTTCGCCCGCGTGGATTTCGGACTTCAAAAATGGTGTTGTTATTATTATACATAATCTAATATTAAACTGAAATATATATTATATTAAATATATGCATATTGTATGAAACAATAAACCGCTTTGAGAATCGAATTTGTCGCCGTACATTTTAGGCGCTTTAGATATTCCGTTTAAGTCAATCTTATCGTGATAATAACTTTTAGTCTATTCGTCCAAATTACTTAGTGTAAAAGACAATGTTTATCTACATTCAATACGTAAAGTGACAGATGTACCAATTAAATTTTCATAAGAGTTCGATAAATATTCTAAAATGTGCATCGTTAAAAAATATCCAATTTAATTGAATGTTTGGTTCACTCTTTTGGTCATAGTGACTTACACATAAAAGATAGATATATGCTGTCGCGGACTTTTATTTAGAACTATTTAAGATAAATAACCCTACATTAATTATCTTTGTGTAACTCCAACGATTAGGGCAGCGCACGCCAATATTGCTCTCAGAAGGCTGATCTTTTTCCGACTTACTTGACAGTTATCGTTATATTATAACCAAATTATAAAAAATCCCTATAAATTTTAAATTATTATGTTATTCTGATATGAAAGCTATATTACTGTAAAGTTTCATGAAAATCCGTTCAGTAGTTTTTGTGTGAAAGAGTAACAAACACACTCACAAACTTTCGCCTTTATAATATTAGTAGGATATACATAAATCTATATATTAATACGTAAAGCAAAAACTTTATGAACATTTAAAAAAAAATTGCGCGGACAGAGGAGTATAAAATTTGGCAGTTTACGTGTACGAGAAGTGCAGAACGATAATATATTTTAATAATAATGTTGATAAAGTACTTTAATCCTACTAATATTATAAATGTGAAAGTTTGTATGTTTGTTTGTTTGTTACTCCTTCACGCAAAAATTGCTATACCGATTTTCATGAAATTTTGCACAGACATAGAGAAGTAACTTGGATAACATAAGATAGTTTTTATCCCGAAAAAATGTTCTTATGGGTTGTCATGGGATGATTTTCTATTTTCTACGGGATCGAAATTTACGCGTGTTTAACCGCGGGGCACAGCTAGTTTCATAAATAAAACTTTACACACACTACCATGCATTTGACACATTGATATACAAAGTTGATACAAGCGAGATGCATTAAATGAAAACACATATTTAGTGTATTATTTTTAACAAATTAGGCACAGGAATTTTTTAATGTTAGCAAAATCTAAATAAACTTTTCTTCTAGCAATTTAATATAAGATAATCTTCAAAAATTTGTTCAAACCTTCTTTTTTTTAGTATAGCAGGGCAAACGAGCAATTTCATTAGCCATTTTATGACCGACGATCGCACAACTCCTACGCAGACGCGTTGCCCTCCTCTCCCCCTCCCACCCTCTGGGTCAGCACGACGTCGTTGCTATCACGTCAGCGTTGCCGCTCCAAAACCACAGCAAGTGGGGCCACCTTTTATCAAATTATGTAAATAATTACCTATAGAAAATAGAAATACATATTATTTTAAATTATAAACGCATGTGTGTAATATTATTTGTGTTTGTGTGGACCGTTATCCTTAACCAATACCTTCTCCGTGTATTTTTTTAATAGTAATAGGGGGCAAACGCGCAACCGGAGCCATTTTCATGACGACGCCCATCGACACCCACACAGAGGCTATACAGATGCGTTGCCTTACTTTGTCTTACATCTCTCATCTTATCTTTCATTTATTTTCAAAGGTTGCAATATATGTGTAATGGTTGAAGATTGTAACAGTCCAGATTATTGCTAAACTGTGCAGTGCTGTCGCGTTTCGTGCGGTGTGTAAGTAGCCCCACCAGCTACTTACACACCCATAGAGGTGGGAGGAGAGAACAGCGCATTTATACAGCCTCTATGCAAATGTATATGGGCATCGGTAGTCATGAAAATAGATCCAACTGCTCGTTTGTCCCCCCTATACCATAAAAAAAAATGACTTATGACACATGTTGCTGTCACGTAACAATAGCTAGGCTTTTTACGCTTTTTAGCTTGATTAGTCTATGGTGTAAGGAAGGCTCTACCACTAAAAGTTATAGCCATTATAGTTCCATTCTCATAGAGCGTAGCTAAAATTAACCTGCCAGGTAGGTGAAAACAAACATCTTTATAATATCAAAATAGTATTAATTTTATTAATCTCTCAACGAGAACTCTGAGGGCTATGTCCTTTGCAAAAGTTAATTAAATCTCAAATGGCTAATTTGAAATGACTTTCAGATTTCACTTAATACAATAGTGTCGCCAAAGTAATCCTAATCCGGCTGGAACGATCCCAAAAACTGCGGGCGTCTCAAGACGGGAGTCGCCGTTTAATTGCGCGCATTACACTAGATCCCTTTATTAATAGGTTGATTACTTGCGGGCTGAGGGGGGCGGGGGACGTCACACTGCAACCCTCATACAAATCTTACACTTCCAAGTTACCAACTTTACGATAAGCTCTCAATAACTGGTCCATGCTACCAACTTTACCATAAACTCGTCATGTGCACCTAACTTTTTAAAAGCTTAGTAATCCAGCGGATTCTCAAAATGCTTATTTACGTGGCATCTAGTATAGATTGTTACAGGACCTTGGAGACGACGATTGACATCATCATCATCTGCCTTTGTAGGTCCTCTGCTGGACACAGGCCTCTTTAAATGAACACCAGGCGACGATCACGCATACTTTTTGTTATTACTAGCAGCGCCCCGCGGTTTTACCTGCGTAAATTTCGATATCGTGAAAAATCAACCCTTGGCACATTTTTTCGGGATAAAAACTATCCTGTGTTAATCTAAGTTACCCTCTATGTGTGTGTCAAATTTCATGAAAATCATTTCAGCAGTTTTTGCGTGAAGGAGTAACAAACAAACAAACAAACAAAGAAACATACAAGCTTTTGCATTTATAATATTAATAAGATACCTACCGAAGTGGGCACTGGTCAGACAGTAGGTACCTATAGGTAAAATAAAATTTCAGGTAATAGAAAATAAAAAGATGTGTTTTGCCATAATGTAGGTTATTTGGCGACTACTAACGCCCGTCAGAAGAAAGTAGGAGGAGTAGGAAGTAATTCCAATTTCGCTCCTTAATCAAAGCAGGAGACAGTACAAGATTGCATTGACTTAAATAAGCCAAGAAGTAAAGAGAGAGAGAGAGAGAGAGAGAGAGAGAAGTAAATTCGTTGCGGGTCCCAAGACAGGTTTAGCTTTTCCCTCGAGCTCCCGGCGATCATATCAAAGGGTCAAGTGTGGTTGCCGCTGTCGATACTGGCGACACAGGAGTAGCAGCGGTGGGAACGAATGGTAGGCCAAAGCCTGTTTAAAAAATACTAAGGTGGACATGGATATACAAATTCTTATTCAGTTGTTCTGACGTCCTCGCCCATCTCCATCTAATTGGTCACCGAAATATCGATAAACGGACTATCGAACATTGAAAGATTTTTTCAATTAGTCCAGCCGAGATTATACGTTCAACGACACAATCTCTTCCTTGCTCATACTTTATATTATTAGTATAGATATCTGTTCTGTAAACAATCATTTTTATTTATTAGAACATTCACATTTTTCACATTCCCAAACAAAAATATTAAACGCATCCCATTGAAAAGATTGATGGCGATCCATTTCGTTTATAGCGTATGTGGAGTACTTTAGCGCATTGGAAGTTGATAGGTGCATTCAAGTCCAAATATCAATATTGTCCGGAAATAACCGGCGTATCTGCGCCGGGCCATAAATCTGCGAGGTGTCAGCTGTTATCGCACGCTCATTCTCCGCCCGATGGTTTGTATCATTTGCAAAGCAACACACGAAGTATTCAAAGTGCTGCAGACGCCGGACGGCCGAGTACGGACATGCCTCTGTACTCTGGAACATTATGTTTGTACAACGTTAAAATACATAGTTCTTTCACATTTAATGTTTCCTGAAAATAAAAAAGAAAGAAATTACATAGAAAATACACAACCATGATTGTTGATTGTTGAAATGACATTTTCAGTCCCTTGTGACAGAAAAACAGTGACAGATATTACTAGGATGTACGATCGTGTACTTTCTACTGTGCTCCTTGGTTTCACCCACAAGAAATCTATTCCATGGGAATCATTCATTTTTCGGGATAAAATTTAATTTTAATTGTAAATTAGGCTGCAATATCTGTGCTAAATATCACCCAATTCAGTAGCCAATAATTATTATATTATAATATTATTAGGATAATAACTATGTTTTGCACCGATAGCATAAACTATGTCTTAGATCACATGTGATCTGAGACCTTCCTTTCTACTCCCACCTCCATGGGTGTGAAAACTAAATAAGAAGAAATGTCGCATCGTATCGCAGTGGGATGACAATGGACGTTTTTTGCCGGTGGACAGAAAAAATATTTAAACATGATGTAATGCGTAGCAATCGACGATGATCACAATGTGGCCTTATCATCATTACAAATCCGCAGTTTTAGATCACACATCTATCAAATAGATAGAGATTTAATCATACCATATTATGTAGAATTAACTTACAGAGCATATTTTAAAATATTTAACAATTAATATTTCTTTAGTCTGAAATACATTATACCTAGTAACAACAATAAAAGCAAATCACACGTCTGCCGCTAATACAGTAATTCAATTGAAATCCCTTGATTCATTGAAGTTAAAATAATTACACGTGTCAAGAGATAATGAAGAAGATTTAAAGCATCCAGTATCGTGCGAGTGGAACGATTACGCAGTGGCACGTGCTGTTGAGTCAGCGGGGTAAGTGCTAGCCACAATTAAGATTGCGCCGATGAAGACACACGCTGAAGTGTTTTCTAATTATGTTCAACATCAATCACAACTCCCAGCCGGAGCCAGAACACCGCCAATCAAGTAATTGCATCGCGTGCATTGACTTTTCGGCTCTCGATAATAATAGGCATTTTATTGCCCGTAATGGAGTCTCTAGGGCCGCGCTTGATGCTCATCGCTCGGCAACTTGGCTTTTAATTTAGATTAACATATTCAGGAAGCTCTTATTCCCTGTATATAGGTGCTGGACTACCGCTGCCGGAACCAATTAAACCGTTTGTCTATTTATATTGGACGATAATGGGGGATTGATATCGTTGAGTGCTGACTATCAAGTTGATTGATTCTAAAAACACGCGAGGTGCCTATTTCGTTTCATGCTTGTTATGGTATGAGTCACTGGGCGTTTTAACGCGGGGCCCTATTCTCCGAGGCGGTGCGGTGTAACGAAACAGATTTCAATTTGTTGTGCGGTAAGAACACCCGTGACCCGTAAAAGTAGGTGATGCTAATCGGACAGATGAGCTGACGTGGGCCCTTCGGCTCGGGACCAACTTGGATAATAGAGAATGTCTGCTTATACCGATATATATATATTTCATCTAATCTTGCGTATTTTGGAATAAAGAGTTATTTAGAAATAATGCTATTATTACTGGATTTTGATGTATATTTTCATGTGAAATCTGATAGTAAAATATCCAAAAGGTATACCTACTTTAAGTCACACAAATGTAATCGAATGTTTTTTTTTATTTATACAACAACAACGACACATCATGCCTGTTCTCCAAAGGGGGAGACAGTTAGAGTAGGTACAGAGTGCCAAACATTACAAGTTAAAACTTATATCTTCATCTAAAATGACGGTGTGATATTGTGTATTATCTTGAGATTCACCAGAAGGATCACGTTTAGGAGATTTAACCCTTCTTTTTCTCTCCCCCCAAACACTACGACAAAGGTGGCAGCATCTTCGGGAGG
>LUGF01025751.1:426038-440683 GCA_001625245.1 Calycopis cecrops
TTTAGCCTTAGTTTGTGCAGTAGTTATTGTTATTGTAAAAATAATTAGTTTTTGTTTTCAACGGCAACTCGGTGACTAAACTCTGAGCCTTATTGGGAAAGATATTATAGATTGATATCGGAACCTGGCCTAATCACATAGATCTAAGGACTCTGCTCTTTTTCAATACTAGGTCTGCATGTTGAACACAGCAAATCAACGTCATCAGCAGGTACATGCCAAATCATTGCAGCTATTCTTCATCCCAAATGCGCCTGCTTTTTTTTTACGCACATACCAACTCAATGAAACTGTAATTCCATTCGTTAAATTCTATTGTTGGAAAAAATAAATTTAAAACATGTTTTACGTCAGATGAAATATTGTATGTCCTCGATATATAGTTGGTACATGCGAAAAAAAATACAAATCCAATGTTAACGATTTCCTTGAATTATTATAGAGGTTTCGTGATCAACTTCTGACTCCGTGATCTCGATGGTAACAATAGTCTATACTCACATTGTCACTAAAGTTACCGAATTATGTCAAAGTTACTACATAAAGCACAGACTTTTTATAGTTTATCAAGGCATTTTTCGGTTAGTCGACAGACAGCAGTGGACGAAAAAATATTGCTAACAATGATGATAAAAAGATAATGATTGTTTTGGTATTTACTGCAAAAGGTCAAGGCTCCACAATACACGACAACGACCGACGATGATGATGATTTGTAATAAAATCGACAATCCAAATTGTAAGAGCCGATCACCTATCACCGCAACGCATTCTCGAATCATGATCACCCGTTGATCAGACATGATGCGTTGTCAGATAACCACGCTTCTAGCTTTTTGTTTGTAATTTGTGCCGCCGAGCTTAGGTGACTGGCATGAGGTATCGTGACACGGTAGTGACCCAATCAGTTATCAAATATTTACTATTCCACGAGCGTTATTCTAAATCTGGTGCGGTTACATTGCTGCCCGGAGACCCATTTTATAGTTTCTTCTGGTACGTATACGGCGATGAATTTGTTAGTGTTTTATTAGCTCGTGTCTTTTTTATTCGTATGAAATTTTTGATCTCCGATACGGCAGACTTCGTTGGTGTTCTACGTGATTGTCATTGGAATCTTCTCACTTGATATCACGATGGAGACTGAGGTTCATCCTTAGCACGAAGAAATTTTTATACAATTTTTTATTTTATTGATTACGCGTAAGAATATATGAAAGCCTATATTGCTTTGTTTTCAACAGCAGTCGTAATCAGTAAAGAAAAGTTTTGTTTAGCAACAGAAGCAATCCAATGTAACCTGGCAGGTTTTTTTTTAAGCCTCAGTCTAAAATATACATAGGTTAGATTTCGTTATTTTTGACATGTTAATGTACCTACAGTCGTAAACTACAAAATACACCTATCTAGTTGCAACGAACTATTCTAATCTAATAACAAACATATAAAAAACACTTGGCTTCATACTTTAATATCATTATAAAACAAAGACAGATGAAAAATGCGCTCAATTTATGAAATGATACAATTATTTCAGTACAAATCCAGGCAAAACATCTTAACGGATAAATGCG
Organism: Calycopis cecrops; assembly: GCA_001625245.1. Taxonomy (NCBI): domain Eukaryota; kingdom Metazoa; phylum Arthropoda; class Insecta; order Lepidoptera; family Lycaenidae; genus Calycopis; species Calycopis cecrops. Next base: position 427,613 of record LUGF01025751.1, read on the forward strand.
AGTGCGATACTGCACAGAATGCAATTACTGTCGGCTTTACGTCCCCAGCGCCTCTAAGCGACGCTCGCCCTGATAATAATTACAACATTAAAAAACTGCAGTGATATAAACATTCCTTCTTATAGTAGGGCGCACATGAGCATATCGTTTGATGATATAAGCTACCTAACGATAAGACTTAAAGATCATCGACAATAGAGCTTGTTTATGTCTAGAAGGTAAGCAGTATGTTGTGGTGTGGCTATGGATTTGGTGTTTGGTGATCCCTAAGCGTGACCGATTCCTCGTTTACCCACAATGATATAACAAAATAATCGCAGCACTGGCTTTTGGTTTAGCATTTTGTTCAACCGCAATGTACACCTCTGTCATCCATAACACTTACGCATTGATCTCTGGCAAATAGAGGCTGAGATATTTAGAGATCTAAAATCGAATACCAATATATAACCGATTATATTTTTACCAGTCATCATTTGGAAATTGTTCTTTTATAAATAAACATCTTTTATTAATATTTGTGGACTTTACTTTTGTTTCTGAACTTGTTAGAGACCCCGCTACTTTATTTATCGCTCACCCCTCATACTCCGACTATGACAATCCATCCCCATTAAACATTATCCTGAAAATAGTTGTACGTTTCATGTTAGCACTGACGCTTTTGACTATTTTTTTTAACATGGAATCCCATAGGACTTGGTCAAACTTGGGTAATAAACTTAGTTCGTCTTTCAAAACGCCACTATCTACGTTACTGCTAGCAAGGGATTTTTACTTGGAACTTACGCAACCCTATAAATGTTTTATTAAACTTTTAGTCGGCTTCCAAAAGAGGTTAAGCACAAAAGGTATAAAGTCGAGCAGTGCAGTAATCCGTCACCGACACCCAGGCGTGTCGCGGCGTTGGTGCGACCGCTTGACACCCTCACAAAGGGATTGTGGAGGTAAGACCACCTCTATTTAAATACAACCAACATTTTTCCTACTCGGAGTTATACAGGACGAGTAACGGGAAACACGTGTAGATGGAACGATATGTTAGCTTGGTTATGTCATCAATTTTCGTCCTCTGCTAAACATTGACATCTTTTAATGATCACTAACATGCCTGATGTTTAAAAGTATTGCGGAATCTCATTCTAAGGGTCGGTTTCATGCTGTATTGCAGTCGCAAAGGGCCGGAGAAAATGAGAGGTACCTACCGCTTTGGTGCAGCTGGTGAATTTCCAAAGGCTGGATGGGGGGATGCAAGGGAACATCTGATTACAATTATGCGGATGTTTATTGGCGTTGATGATCACGAATAGGCTCCGACTACCTACTCGCGTCTCTTTATACTTAAAAAAGATAAGGATAGGACAAAAAACAACTTTATTTCACAGCAGCTGACATTTTTCCTACATCACAACATGATGTATTATGCAACGATGGACGGAAACACACGTAGATTGAACGTTAGATATGTTCCAGTGTAGCACTATCAGACTTCGTCCACTGCTGCACATTGACCTAGTTTAATGCACACCAGGACGGCTGATCCAACGCTAACAAGAATCTTATTGGTGAAATTACTGTATAGGATGATGGCACATTTTTTATATATTATTTACTAGCTACCCGTGGTTTTACCCTTGTAAATTTCGATCTCGTGGACCATAGAAAATCATACCATGGCATTCCATAGCAACATTTTTTCGGGATAAAAACTATCCTATATGTTAATCCAAGTCATCCTCTATGTGTGTGTTACAAATTTCATGAAAATTGGCTTAGCTGTTTTTGCTTGAAGAAGTAACAAACAAACAAGCAAACAAATAAACAAAGAAACAAACAAACAAACATACAAACTTTCGCATTTATGATATTAATAGGAGGTAGTTTTATATAGAAGACGAAGACTTTCATGATTACCGAAACCCATAGACTCCGCATTGAAGTTATACCCATGCATTGCCATTCTTCCTTCTCCCCTCCACCAGGGGCACTGGCTACCTTACACACCGTACGAAACGTGACAGCACAGCAGTCACTTTACGCCAGTGTAGCGTAAACGAGAAGCCTCACCTACCTCTTAGTAAAAGTTACTAGTTAAGAAAGTACCATCGTTCAAATATTCATTTAATGTGGATACAGTTATGATACATCTTGAGAAATCTTAGGTTTGGTAAAAAAAATTACAAAATATTTTGAGATAGAACCCATCTAATGCGATTACCATTCGCGCTTCCTATTTTTTACATAGCAAGAAACGAAACAAAGCAAAAAACGTAAATTTAGGGATTATGTCCCTATAATAAACACCATAAAAAGTCCTTTGTGACTTTAGCATTCATTCAACAATGGTGTCAAAATATGCGCATCGCAATTCATTGTCGGTTACTTTTCTATAGAAAGTCCATGTCAGTCAACGTCAAAACACCATTGAATAATTTCCCGCTTAATTGGCTATGGCTTGTATTGGCTATGGTCAAAACATGATAGGTACACAATGAGATCGCAAAATCTGCAAAATGTACTTTTTATGTAATATTTGGTTGGTACATAACTAAGATTTTTTCTAACTGCTCGCAAGTTCAACTATTCAAAGTGAAATCTCTTTATTGATGCCTAAAATGTTTTGCTCTATATGACACTCTTCGCATTGCTCTCGGCTACAACTAAATCGCCATGTTCAACTTTTTAACACTTTTAAAGTTAAATTTCTTTACTGTGCCTTAAGGGTTTTCGTCAGAATGACGCATATCGCATAATACTAAGCTACATCTGATCCGCCAATGTAGCAATTGTAGGTGGGCGCGTAATAATTAATATACGTAGCTGTTAACATTGCTCGCCTCAGCTGGCCTTATAGTTGATGTAATATATCAGTCAAATAAAAGCTCAACCTGCGTCGCCGTTTTATAAAACCTCACTATTAGTTTATAATTATGTATATCTTTTGATTAGGAGGCAATGGAAGTCGGATTTCCTGGTGAGAAAAGAATACTAACCTCTTTAGACACAATTTGAGCAAGGTTTGAAATTTCTGAAAAATTACATTCATTTATATAGCAGAGCATATTGAATTATAATATGTCTGAACAGACATATTATAATTCAGTAGGATAGCAAAATGTAGAGTTTTAAATCACGCTTACGAAAATATCTGTAAGCTTATAGTTTTAATTTCCACAAAAAGTATTCAACAGATTGGTAAAACAACAAAATATATATTTATATAAGAATATTACTGGATATTGTGTTTTTCAGTATAATTAACCTATCCAACCCCAACCGATAAGCTATTTAAAAAACAAAAAAAATATTTTATACAATTTGAAACACTACATAACATATTCTTATCTCTTGTTCTCTTGCGATGACTAATGTTGGTTAAGCCATTAGGAATCTACGACCACATTTAATAATAATAGAACGATTCGTAACAGTGAAAAGTTCTTACCGTAATTTCCCCGAGTAATTGTGGGTAATATAGAATTCTTTCAATAAAACAATAGTCGATAGTCGTTCAATAATCTCCGTATCACATTACCAAAATTACAGGCCGACAGATCGCTACTGTCTAAACATAGAACAGTTATTCAATGATTACGGCCTGAGGTCGGTCGCTCTCTGTCGGCGCGGCAAATTATAGACGAATCTCGAGAAGGTATTATTTTTTCAACGCGCCGGGTGAGAAATGCTTGATTGGGGGCCGGCGTAAGATTACAGAGTGGAGACACGCCACCACAGCGCTCTCACCCACTTATAGTCATTATTTAGACCATAATAAAGTGCTAGCAGTAATTATTGCCACCCAAGTAAAACTACGGGCGAGACATCGAGACCTATAATCCTTTCGTCTACCTGACAACTTTTGTAATTGCATCACTGTTTCCGATTAAATCGTTCTTGGGTTTCTAAAAATAGTTTGTAAAAGCAACGGCATTTGTAGGTTATATGTGTTTAATGTTAGAGTGAGTAGCTCTGGCCGAATAAACATTGGCGACGATGATGAGTCCCTACCTAGCTAAACTAATATATAAAAATCTCTTGTCACCGTGTCACAATAACTAACGAGGGTTAAACCACGGGACAGCATGTACTTCTAAGAACACTTTTTATAAAACGATGAAAGCCGTCTGCACGCACGAAATATCGTGCTAGCGAAAGCGCAGAATACCTATACGATAGAGAGGCACGATCGACCTAACCGTCTGGCTTCTATTAATTAAAGTTAATAAAAAATTTTATTGAAAAAAAAATATTCTTTTTATTATTACAATACAAAGTTGTGCAAATGTTGTATAAATACAAAGAGTTTGAAAAATAAATTGAGTAAGTAAGTAACGTTAAATACATAAGTTGTAAGATACAACATTTGTACAGCTTTGTATAATTTAACAAATAATAATAATTCAGTGATAATAATACAAATCAATTCATAAAGGTTTATCAATGTTTTCTTATAGCGTTATCAAATAAAATTACAGCACGTAAATTTACTTTAGAAACATCCATTTTTTTTATTTTATATCTATTAATTTCGTTAATTATAATAATTAAATATATAAATATTTGGCCAAACAAATTGGGGTGCCGAATTCGGAGTGTTGGGCAATAAGTAAATGTAAAACCCGTGAATTTTTCATGAACGTCATTAGTTCATAAAACAGAAGGGGAATGTTTTACACAATTTGGCGACGATACAAACAAAGAAGAGTTTTGTTCTAAATCGTTTACTGCATTAACGTCGATCGAAGAGCTTAAGGCTCTCGATGTTTTAATCAGGCACTAATAGGTACACGACGGACAAAGAATGTGCAAAAAAAATAGATAAATGATCAATTTGTAACAAAGTACGGCTAACAAATGAATTCGACGCTAATACTTCGGCGGCACCGGCGCAGCTGATTACAGAGCCGTCGGTAATAAGTCCCCAACCCACCCTATACTCAGGCTAATGCTCTCGCAATTTCACGTAATGGACAACAAAAACCACATTTTTGGGCGCATTTTTAAATATAGGACCCCGATCAATATATCCCTTTCACTGCACAAAATAAATTAATATCAAACGATACTTGTCTGATAATTTTCACAGCTAATAACGTGCATTGGTAACGCGAACGTAATCAGTTGCTTTGGTGAATTATTTCTCGGAGAACGCGGCAAATAACTGTAATTGTAAAATAAATATCCTGGTAAGTGTGGGTCGCGTACAACAACTACCACTAGGTAGGTGTGTGCTATAAATAGTTATGGTATTGACATTTTCTAATTATGTAGGCACCTACGGTTTCTTTTAAGTTATGTTTTTTTTTGCTAAACACTTAAGAAATTAATATGCTTAACTACATTTCGCACCTTGACGGTGAGTCACAAGATTTGCTTACCTACAAATTGGTTGAACGTATGATTAATATACAATTAAATAGACAAACTACGTAGAAAAACAAAAACATTCTATAGGATTTCCTCCATTTTGTCAAAAAAATACGTATTTAAAACTATAATACTTAAATTGTAAAAATCAGCTCATATATTCAAATCTATAATATTTAAATAACGATCAGCCAAGAAAGCATATTATGATTAATTTACCTGAGATCTCTACTGTGCTATCGAACTTTAACTCTATGTTACTATTTTAAATTGTACATTTATAATTCCTTCAGTGATTATTATTAGCTGCCCGACAGATTTGTGAATCTTAACCATTCTCAAATCTCCTTCAACACACAAAGAATTTCGTTAAAATCGTTAGTTAATAGTTAGTTTAACGCGTATATTATAATCTGAATATCTAGTTAAGAAGCAACCTCTAAAGAAATTGTTGTTTTTGAGATAGCCAGATAATGAGGCTGAGGCCTAAGGCTATTAGAATGAGGAGGATAACATAATAATAACTACAATATTTTACCGCAGTGGTTGAATTAAGACGTATTATTATAAAAATAAGTGTTTAGAAGAAACTAACAAACACTTCCTCTTAGACAAAAAGTTAAAGATTGTTCCACTTCTGCAAGGAGCGTCAAGAAAAGCTACAAAAATATCAACTTTGCATATGTAAAAGAGATACCAACCACAAAACTAACCAGTCAAACAAGCGAAAATTCCAGTAGAGACTAAAGTTTAGCAATACAAAAGGTACGGATATAAATATCATTTGGTGAATCGGAACTGGATATTAACATGTGAATGTACAAAGGAGAAATATTTGCGAATGCAAATACAGCAGCCGGAACAGATGGACTTAAGGGGGCGGGAGGAGAGATAGCGCGAGTGGCCGGTGCCCATCAGATACCAACTAATACGACGACAATTCGCAACCTCCCGCTTTGCACGGCGAATAAAGAATAATGCATTTTGTACATTATCTTTTATTTGCATACAAGCGTTCATGGGATTCTTAATTGTGTAAATTGTATCATTCTAAAATAAAATGATTAAGGATATAGGTAGGCAATAAAACAAACACATCCAATTTTTTAAATTGGATTTTTTTTTAAATAATTTATTTTCACAAACATTATTTTTAAAAACAACTAAATAGATGAAACGTTACATTAGTTGTATGTGTTTGAGCTAGTTCATTTTGTTCCTCCAATACGCCTGATTCAACAAACGGCTATCTCGATTAATAAAGTAAGTAGTAATTAATATAATGACATCATAAAAGAGTTTTATGTCAGACACTCGCAAGACATCTGTTAATGTTCCAAATTCGAAAGTTCATCCGGGATGGCATTAAACGACAACATCAAATAATAATTTCCGAAAAAGCAATTATCGTTATCCGGGTTAGGGTGTAGGGCGATCGCATTAACATCATAAAAGGGGCGAAGTTTGTCTGCGCGCCCCCGGGACCCGCGTCGGCGATGAGACAGTTACATATTACGCAATAAAGATCTGTTCTCGGGAAAGGAAGTGTGAAAATGAACAACATCAAGGGGTTATCTTGAATTACTCACTAAAAACTTATTGCTGAGAGGTGGCGCGGGCCGGGACGGGGAGGGTGGGGGGTGTATTCGCCGCGAACAGATAAGGGCGCGCTATTGGGATCGTCGTTCTCATCCAATTACACGGTCGAGCGAGCGCGGCGAGGAGGCCGGATAAAAAGCGAAGCTGCCTCGCCGCTGTCTCCGCCGGGATTGTCGCTCCTAACGTGCTCACCTACCGACCTCCGTGCACATTACCCAGCCATCTGTTTGAGTGTTCGAGATAAAGACGTGTACGACACTGAGTATGCCTCTTAAGATCGGTTTAAGTATTTTTACAGATTCCATTATCTTGTATCCAAATTTATAAATAACCTAGTAATACTAGCTTGGCATATTTCGTTTAATATGTATTTTGTTGTCAATTTTTTTCTAATCAGGCTTAAGATTTGGCATAGTTTGCCAATAAAATAACCAACCAACAAAATATAACCACAAAGATGGAAATGGTCTCTTCATTATTGTACAACAGTAGAAAATGGAAAATTACATACCACCAAACCAAAAATCCTGCTTATCTGAATATGACAGTAATCTCATTAAATTCTACGAAGTTATATGTTTATATATTTTTTCAATAAGAACTATTTTCTTGATTCTAATGGAATAATTATATCTTGAGAAAGCCGAAATACTTATGTTGAATGCAAATACGAGGTGGACCAAGAGTTGGTGAAAACAAATTAATTTGATATTGCAGCATTGTTTATTTTCTGAAGACAGGATCAACGTCGAGCAATAAAGGCTTTACGCCTGATAATAATGATGAAAAAAATTGTTGCTAATTATGATTTTCTATCCATCTCTTTGTTTCATTAAATTAACAATAAAATTAACTTAATAATTGTTGGCTTTACAAAAGCTCTATCAGATACAATAAAGTGAGTCAAAAATAAACGAACAAAAGTATTTGGAGGAGGCATCAGGAAGTTGTTGGAAGCAATCTAAGTCGACGTGCGAAGGGAATTGCCTACTGCGCAACCGAGACCGCTTCTCTTGATTCAATTACAATCATCTCTGCGGTGCCCGCTCCATCTGACGCCCGTCGCTCGATTTTACGATATCTCAGATTGCAATCTGTCATTCTTAAATTAAAACAATTTTGCTACATCATTTTTGTGGAACTCTAGCTACCGTTTTGTCTTAGGCCCTAATACGAGTGGGACCCAATAAATAACGGTGACATTTGTTTTGGGCACTAAACCCCACCCTCTGTCACACCGGGCCCAATCCGCCGGCGTGGCAGCCGCAGCCCGTATGTAAATAGTTTACCGAAAGTCGCCGCTCGTCCATCACGCGTTGTCACATAAATTATGCCGCGGCGAATCCGCGGTCGAATCATTGTTTGACTTTTATCTTATTACGAATATCTCCCGATTTTGTTCGCGTCATATTTCTTCTGAGTTATCAGCTTTTATCTATCGTTTTGTAGCGAGTCGCGCTATCGATCACCCGATCCCCGGCGGGCCGACAAATGTCTCAGTATGTTTTGAGTGGATTAGGCGAATCGTCTGTGCCCGCGTGCCGTCCGGCCGCGCCGGCGTCCGCTCGCCGCCGGTGACTAATGCGCTTCCAGGCTTATTTGAGGCGCGTATCGACTTATTGTCGCTTATCTGATGATGCGCTCGGGCAGACCGACGGACTCCCGCCGTGACCTCTCCATCGGCACCAATAACCCGATGACTAATGACTGCTCTTCTTAACGTCTCAAAAATATCTTTACTTATTATGGTAATCATTTAAGTCATGCATTTGACTTTAAGAGAATGACATTTGATTGAATGCGTAACTACACTTATTTATTATTCATCTGCAATGTATCGTGCCATTGTTCCCGGATCACATTATTTATCGATTAAAGGAGCCATATTATTTATTCTTCGGCTTTAATATTCGAATCCACTAAACATTTTTAACTGAGAATGTTAATTCAGCGTGCGCTGGAGCTATTAAAGCGAGGCATGATGTGCTAACTTATCACATCGCACATTCCACGTAATAGTATAATAATTCAGAAAAGGGAGTGATTGAGAGAGTGTTGTTAGCCGAGATGAAATATCTATTGACCTGTTTGATGGCGAAGGTTTTGATGGCAGCTCATCTCGGGAGTTTATGACTGGGCGATTGTGCACAACTAACTTCTCACAATGACAGACCATCACACATATTTATTTGTATGATTCTTATATTATGTATATTTCACCTTCATGAAATTTTATGGGTAATATTATAAATCATCAAACATCTCTTTTGTCGATCATATTAAATTCATTTCACACATTCCTTATATTTATTAATGGATCATAATAAGACAGGTACATATCGCACTCAATTTTTCAACAATTATTCAATTTAATTCATTCAAAATTAAAAGACAAGAATAATGAATTTTGGATGGTGAATTAATGAAAGTTGAAAGATGTTACGTGTATGTCACACTTGAGGCTGTAGAACACAGTAGTCGCGCCCGTGTGAGCTACCGACATCGAACACCCGACACCTTATCATGTTGTACATCCGAATCAGTTAAATTAATGAAAACATTCGTCCATAAAGAGCCACACGCCTCTGCTCTCCCGTGAATGAAATTCCAACCTGCACGCGCTCGAATCCTTTTTTATGACGACCATAAATTACCCGACAAATTTCCAGTGAGTGTCACAGTTCGGATAAAGGAATCATTTTTATAATATCCTCAGCGCCTAACAAGGGTACGTATAATGCCCACGCATATTCACACAGCCATAAGTCCGGATCAGGCGAGCTGGCCACTGACTGCTAAACTGTTAATATAAATAATGAACTGCCTTATGGCCCGACTTGGTAGGTCGCTCGTTGACTAATAAGCCTTTTGTTGCGAAAGTAATAATTTGCTCCTTGCCATAAAATGAGAAGTAAAGTCGCCAGAGCAATGCCACTTGATATCAAGTTTTAGTCTGGCAATTGACAAGTAATCAAGTTAAGTATTATTTCTTTATATAGTAGCGTTGTTTGGATGCCGTTATTGTTTTGTTTTCAGAATTGTATCATATTTATATAATTTTATTTATATTATTTCAAATTGTTATGAAAATACTTTCTGAAAAGACTAGACAAAAATTTACTTACCTTGGACCAAACAATATAAACACATCTGAGTACGTGGAGGCTGATCGTGACTTGTGTAATTCCTTTGTCGAGCCTCACAGGTTGGCTAAATGTGAGGTCTGAAATATTTATGACTTGCGAAGTAGGTAGGTGCCAAATTTATTCGATAGTAGATCTGTTCTATGGACATTCTAGATAGTTTTTAGTTTAGGTTTATATTATAATTTGTGTAGAATAAATGTTAAGAAAAATTTGATTCTTATAATAAATTCTGGTAGCACATAACCAATATGATTTGCTATATTTTATTCCATCTTGTCCTTCTCCTTTTTCCATTACTTATTGATGAAAAAATGCTGTTATCGTTCAAATATAGCCTAGAACATACTTAAAAGAATGAGCTGATATATGGAAAATAATATTTTATATACAAAAAATGTGAGTGAAGCCACCGATACGAGCTAGTATAACACCAGTGTGGTCAGTTGTAAAGATATATAAATATCTACAAGTCTCAATTTACCTGGGGCCATCTCGCCGCTCCGGCGCGGGCGGCCAGCACGGTGGCAAAACAACTCCTAATTTATTGTCCCACCGGACAGCTTGTTGACTTATGACAACCATGTTTTCTGTCCTTATAAGCCTATCTCGATATTTCTCAGCGACTTTATGTACAACTCGATGTAACGATCAAAGTTGTTGGTGAGAAAACTTTATGAATATTGTTCCAATCAGGGTGTTAGGTAAATCTTGTTGATTGACGAAATGTTGATGACTATTTTGCCAAAAGTGCTTACATTGTTTATTGATAATCATTTATGGCTTACATTTTTTGCATTTATAGCTGGGAAAGTTTTGTATATACCTAGTTAGGTACGTCGAGTGATACAAGATCTTCATTTCTGCTTTTACAGCTGCGGAACTGTCCTCGATTTTGTGAGGTACTTCTTAAGAAGGAATATATTAAGGTCTATATGAAAAAAATTGAGAAGTAAAATCGTGTTAAAATTTTGCGCTCTTTAATCTTTTGCGTACCCTTCACTTTACAATAATGTTCCTTCATAAGAAGTAAACTCAAGCCGTGTGCCAACGCTGACAAACATAGTTATAGTGCAAATTTCATATTTGATACTCCACATACCTTCCGATATCTATTAAAAAATAGACAGTGGGCTACTTGTTTCTCAATACTGTTACTTACAGGCATGTAACTTATCCAGTAATTTTAGTAAGTTCCCTGCTTTTATAAGCCTCATTACTTCACTTACTTTGATAATTATGCGATCGGAAAATTTTGAGACCACCAATGAGTTCAACAGGCTCCGAGATTGAAACATACCAACCGGCAAAACTTCCGTTTCATAGCTCTTCTCTAGACTCTAGTCTAGGCTCCGAGATTGAAACATACCAACCGGCAAAACTTCCGTTTCATAGCTCTTCTCTAGACTCTAGTCTAGGAAACTTAAATATTCTAAAGTGTTCAAATATCGCGCAGTTTCAACAAGAACGTTTAACTTCAACGCTCCTTGCATATATTGCTTTAGTGTAGTGTAGTCTTAAATTATCGATAAATATTCAAGCCTATGACAGGCCTTCTATCAGCTTCTTACCATCAGCTTCATAAGTAACTAAACGATTTCAGAGCTAACGGTTTGCGTTAGAAATGAATGGACCAACATCGAAATATGAGACGTCCACGTTGTATGTTTTAAATATAAAAAGCTCCATGTTTTATAAGATAATGACAATAGTGTTACATCCGCTCCGCCAGAGCCGTACATACATACAAAGTGTCCACCTGAATGATTAAGTGCTAAGTCACGGGTGTCGTATTGCGCTCAGCATGCGCAGCCTCCATTCACTGGGCAGCGGATAAAATTACCGCCGAAAATATCAAGTCGACGGACACCGATGTTATCTACACAAAATGTTATAAAATTGAATATTTTCATATATTAAGCACCTACTAGTGTCCCCGCGGCGTCTTCCGCCGTCCGATATCCGTTCCTGGCTTCACCAGACGTTTTATGTTGAATTTTATGTGAATAGAGATGTTATTTAATATCGTTGTTAACGGCTCCACGATTTTGGACGAGGCCCTTTTTTCGTTGTCGCCGTAGTTGTCCTTATAATAAACAATAAATATTTTAAGCGCCATAAACATTTAAATGACACGAGTTGTTTCGTTTTATGAATTTTATTTGATGTAAAAACACTGAAGGTGTTTGTAAGGACAGGGCTGTTAGATTTATTCATAATGTCTTTGAAACCTCAGTTTTATAACCAAAGAACAAATAATGATTTGAACCTTAGGGAGTTAATTTGTATCTAAAAGTCTGATGAAGAATAATACCTTTTCGTCCATGATTTTTCCTTAAAAAAGCAGAAATAATATAAATATCTTTCTGAGTCAGGAAATTGATTGCATACGACTTATTTACAAATCAATTAAGATAATTATTGTCATCTTCACATGTTGTTGGTGACCTCCACAGCTTCACTAGTTCTTTAAAATGAACTCGTCATGTAGTATCTATCTAATTATAATTAGGTGCTACATGACGATATAATAATAATTATTATTAATACTTCGTTGTATTTTAACGAGGCATTTATCTATGTTTATCTGCAGGTAATATATAACATATTAAGATGTTTAACAATTGACTAGTTTCAAATTAATTAGATAACAACAACGCCATCTATGAAGTAGAGGCGTAATTGGTACGAATCTACACTCAATTCTGAGAACTTTCGACGTCACTTATCAAATAAAGTTCTACTGTTTTAATATTCTACACCTTAATAATAATAAAAAATAATAATAATAAAAATGTTTATTCAGTACCACAAGTTACATTAAATTCTTACATATATTGGAGTCTCCTTTTAAGTAAGTAAGTACATACTTGTGACAAGAGACCCCGCTCCTCCATAACAAAATAACAGTAACTATGATACTGTGTGTGTGTGTGTGTGTGTGTGTGTGTGTGTGTGTGTG
>LUGF01025751.1:449306-479178 GCA_001625245.1 Calycopis cecrops
ACACACATAGAGCGTAACATGGATTAATACATTGGATAATTTTTATCCCAAAAAAATGTTCCTATGGGCTGCCATAGGATGATTTTCCACGGGAAACCGCGGGGTTATAAAAGTCTAAATAAAGTCGTCATCGTCTTTTCTTTCATTTGATTGCGTAAACAGTGGAAAGAAAAAAGTTTGTAACGGCGTTCAATTCGCTTAAAAATGCCGCACAGAAGCGCTCCCCCGACCCTTAATTTTATTTTTGTCAATTAAATGTAAAACTTGGCCCGAAGCACCGACGGTGGTTTATACAATTGTAAGTCCACAATTCGCAACACAATCTTTTATTACCTCCGCCCGATAATACAAAAAGAACAAACATTCCGGAGTCCGCACGAGACGCGTCCGCGCAATACCCCTCCCGAGACACAAGGGTGTAAAAAGTAAAACAATAAGGAGTCCGTGCGGCTGCGAGGGGATATTTATTGTTAATGAAAATGGCGGGATTTGAACTAACGTCTTGTAACTAAATACCCCCTCACGGTTAAAGCGAGTACTAATTTGGTTTTTATAGCGAGTCCTTAATTTGATTTGGCGAGATCGCGGCCGCCACTATTGCAAGTGGGGCAATTAATTTGGTCGGATTATATTTTTCCAGACGCGCGGCGTCGCGCGATCCCCGAGCGAGGGCGGTGCGGCTCGCTCTCGCGCCAACAGCCGCCCGAACTAAGGAGGAAAAAATAAAATAAAACTTAAGCCCCGTTTAATTTGAAGGGTGGTTCTGGGCTATTAAAGTAACACGCTTATGTATTGCAAATTATATTGAAATTTGTCTTCCATTACCGAGCGTCTTCCTCACACAAATGTTGGCCGCATTACGAGCGGGAGATTTTTATTCTCCGTTACGCCCACCCTTGTCTCCCGCTTTTTTACTTGGAAAGTTTTGTGGTGCCTTTTTTCTCGCTAATTAAAACTCTTCCGCGCTGTTTCCTCGCAGGAACGAGATTCGATCAATTAATGTTTGGGCGGCGTAAGCTATCTCTAAATTTACCGATCTACTAAAAACCAATTTTCCTGTTAAAAAGTATCGTGGACTAATTGACAATAAACTTTAATAGGTTGTAAAATATATAGCTGCTTACCTACTTTCTGCAAAATATTTTGAAATTAAATAAATATTTCAGTAGATAATGCTTTTCGGAAGTGCTTTTTGATCCTCACATTTGTACTAAAAATGTTGCGTAATGAGCCTATTAAAACATGTTTAGAAATGTGTAGGAGTTGAAATTTGATGAAAAGGTGAAACTAAAAAAATGTCCTTAGAACAGCTTTGTGCATCATTGTGAAATTACGTAGATCAAGAAAATCATGCGTTGTCAAAATTTGAAATTGACAAAGTTCGCCATATTCGAATACGAAATTAATTATAGTTGTAAAGAACTTCACCTAGTCTGGCCATAAGTTTTGTTACAAAGAAATAAAATATTTTTTTAATTGCAAACACCATTTATTACTTATACAAAATCAAAATATTTTTATTCAAAATAGAATTTGAAAAATTGCTTTTTGAACGTCAAAAATTTCCATCTACAACCGGTTTAACCCTAGCCCTGTCCTGAGAAGAACCGTCGAAACAAACTCAGCGGGCCTCATTCATTTCTTCATTATACATTCTTCATTTATATACATTAAAAAAATATAATTTACATTTATTTTTGTATAGAAGTAGCCTGGGAGGAGGGTACTATTCCCAAGGTGTGGTATCTGTCATAAAATTTATTACTTTGTAATATCCCTTACCACACAAGCGTTCCTTAACTACTTTTTTAAATTTGTTGATTGAGAGTTTTTGAACGCTTTCTGGGATTTTATTGTAGAAGCGTATACATAATTGACCCCTAAAGGAATTCTTTACTCTGCTCAGTCTATGAAATGGTACATCTAGTTTGTGCCTGTTCCTAGTATTTCTATCATGATTAGCACTCTTCTCATTGAATTCAGTAATATTCTTTCTTACATACAACCAACCACCAGTACATACCTTTAAACGTTGAGGCCAGTTATCAATAGAAGCACACACTTTTCACGAGGAAATTCATCATTGCCAATCGTATGGATTGTTTTAGCAAATTATCATGGCGTTTAGAGCAAGCTGTACTTTCTAAAAATATACCATAAATCATAATCCAGCGGATTAAGATCGGGACTAAACGAGGGCCAGTATTCAGCTCTGGTGAAGTCCGAGACGTTTGCTTCCAACCAAGACCGAGCTTTATGACCCGGCGCCGAATCTTGCTGAAAGAACCATACCTACTTAATTATTGAACATGGCGTTATTAAGGGGCTTAACTACCCACTCAAGAATGGTGTCTTGATACACTTGTGCCAATGTTTTGTTGTCTGTTTCTCAAAAATATGGCTCAGTTACTCCTTCATAGCTAATATCCCACCAAACCATCACTGAAGTCGAATCATGGCCACGTTGCACTCTGTCGACTAATTGGGAAGCTTCCTTAGAGCTTTGAACATAAATACGGTCATTTTGTTTGTTAAAATGTTGCTCAAAGCCTTACCCTTAGTACTTAGTCTAAGTATTTGAATACTATCAAAAGCATCTTGTTAGCTCATCTTTTTGTATTCTGACGGGGTAAATAAATATTGTGAAAGTCATGTGTAATGATAATTAATTTATGCGGCTTACAAAATATATTACAGTGTGCATTTATAAAATGACACAACTGCCTTACTTCCCTAATTTTCTATTCCGATGGAACTTCATTCCGACCAGACCGGAAGTAATGACCAAAAAGTAAGCGAGCTCTTTAAGGCACAAGAATAAAAGGACTTATTCCAATATTTCACTAGATAAAGATTTGCATGATCACTTTTGACTCTGGACCGTTTTTGATTTGATTTATACATTGAAAAATCATAGTAACAGTTTCTGTACCTGACCAGGAATGCCCATGACTTCCTGGTCCAACTGAATTGACTACACTAGAATAAAGCTCGTGTGGCTCATTCAGAGAGCAACAGCATAGAATACATTTGATGAAACGGACTAATTGTTTGACACTCAATTAGTCTGTTTCTATGGTAGAAATTGAAAAAACTACTACACAGCTACAACACTAGTGATGCAAATAAAGTGTGTGTTGTACCAAACAAAAAACGAAACAATCAAACGGAATGGTCAGCAGCGGGCAACCTTCAATCAGTTTTAATGAAGGCGGTAGGAGCAATTTGTCGGCAGGCCTCGGCGGCTGGGCGGGAGCACGCGCCGAATTAAATGGAAATCAATAGCAATCGCCGGACGTGACCTTAGCTGCTTCTCATCTCCGGACGCCGTCACTCACACAAATGGGATTTGTGGGGCGATTACACGCCACGGCCGGACGACACGACTACTAGGTTACAGGTAGCTGCGTGGCAAACTTCAACCAACATTGAGCTTGACTCCTTGAAATTATTTGCAATGTCAAGACGAATCTAACAACACCTCATGATTTAAAATCCGTTCCAGAAGTAGTGGGAAACATTTAGACACATCCAAAGAAACAAACCTAATTTACATACGCAACATACCCAGGTACATACCCTCAAACTCTCTTACAAAGCCGTGTAAAATTGAGTTTCAGCGGTGCCAGCGTTGAAACTTAAGTATACCCAACTCTATTTTTAAGACATGCTTCTAACCGGATATACCTACGTACATCCAAAAGAATACATGAAATATTCTAGGACGTAATTCACAATAAATGAAAACCCGTGAATGTGCATGAATAATATACACCCTGCAGAGATTCAAAGTATCTATTTCAATATTTTAATGGACACCACACTCTACCTCAGTCCTCAGCAAACATCCAAAGATCCTGAAGGGAAGACGCTTCGTCTAAAGCTGCTATTAATAATTGAGTTTACCGAATTACACTTAAATACAGTTGTAAGTCAATTGAAATATAAACAACATAGATTACTCTTATTCTAATAAGTTACACATACAAATGTGAGACAATTTTACCCAAATATATATGTGTGTATGTATGTATGTTTGACTAACAATAACGCTCTCTTTCAGATATGAAATATCTTTGTCCATTCCTAAATAAATTCCAGCATCTCAGCGCAGTTCCATCGGTTGAAATTGCCAGTAAGTCCGTATTAAGCGAATCTTTCCACGGGAGTCCGTCGGAACAATTCCTGCTGAAATCACCACGCTCCGACACAATGACGGTATCAATCGAAATCGCATGCGATTATATTCTCAATAGAGTAGAGAGATTGTAGAGCAGATTGTAACAACAAAAAGGTATTAAACAACGTACATGCAATAAACAATAACTTTGATAATATAAACTGATATTTTTATTACTTTACTGTTAAAAATTGTACCTACTTTCTGCCTATCTCGTTGGGGAGCTTGCCTTGTTTATAATACTAGCTCTAATTAAACAGTTTAATTATTAACTATCTTAAACATCATGTATACTCGTTAATATTAGGTATTATTAATGCAATGCTTTTGCGATCAGATTTTTTTTTTTCATTTTTGTTTAAAATATTATAATTAAACTTTAGTTGTCATTTAAATTTGTCTAATATTTTGCTTATAATCATTTAAATTTTCTTCCTATTGTATAACAATAGAGAGCCAATAAATAAAAAATATTGTTTGTCGTTTCTGCGTAAAACATAATCTTTGTAGCATTCATAATGTAGAGTGAACACGTCTCCGGGAACACACGGACGCAGCACTTCCTTCGATTGTTGGTGTCCGATGATTGATCAATCAATGTATTAGAAAGGCGGACTTAATTACGGCAATTTCTGTTTGTACTGGCGACTGTTATGGCCGCCGCGTAATTGCACCACACTAATTGGTTCAGCACACCGTTGATGACCCCGGGCTGAACTACGCCCTCCGTCAACACAATATATTTTATTGATTCGTTCCTTTATTAAGGCGCGGCTACACTACAATGTAATACTCATCGATCAGGTCGGACATGAAATTATGATGAAAATAACAGCGTATGTATACATTTATGGCGAATGTGTACCTACTTAATGTTAAAACATTGAAAAGTCAATAATTGGATATGTTACAGGAAACCCAGCCAGTTTAAGGGAGTTCGAAGACTTGGGCTTCATCATGCTCAAGGTATTAAAGGGGATGTTAATATAGATAATATAGTAGCAGAACTAACATTTAAGTTATCAGGTACTGAAAATACTAGTAGGTTGGTTTTACTACAACTACGAGATTTTCCGATGGTTATACCATCTTTTGACTTACGTCCAAGTCTACACAAAAATGTACGCTTTTACGTCTTCTGAATGTCTCCGCTTAGGTATGTCGTTTCCCAATTTGGGGTAGTTACATATTTCAGTTCTGGAGAAGAGAAAGATATTACTGATTTTATTTGGATCTATAGGTACTCAGGAAACGAAGAGAAACCCCTCCAGCTTCAACTGATTCGGGCGACAATTATTTACTAATTAATTTGTTTAATCTATGTCTGCAATCATCTTATAAATAAAAACATAATCGAAAACAATGGCACCTAGGTATTGTTAAGTACCTTGCCGAAAATTAAAAGGTCGGTTTTGTAACATTATTTAGACAGTAAAATATTTATGATCAATCTTAAATCAAAGTCGTAATGTTCATTTCTGTCTTGTGTATTCCAACCTTAACCACTATTAAATCAATTGTTCAATCTTGGACAATCATGTCATTTAATTTTAATAAATTAGCCAACTTTAATAGCTTGCAATTTTTCAATTATCAATACATGCAAGCCAGGTTAAAGTAATTAGATGATAAACTACTTTCAATATTTAAGTAGGTACATTTCCTGCGGTGTAATAAGCGACACATACAATTCAAGTTATAAGTAGTTGAAAGACGCCAAATAATTATTACTTACATGATGACAGACGCATTTTACGATAGACGATCTATCAAAAGCTGCTAAAGAATTAATTAATTAAGAATTAAACTAACCTCTAAACTCCATAGCTTTGTAAATAAAAACCTCTAAGGATATGTAATCATCAGTCCCGTCTGTACACGGCACATACGCATCTGCTATTTCTTGTAGAAAATGTGCGAAGTATTTTTAATTCCTCTAACTGTAAGCTATAACTGCACATACATATTTATAAACAAAGTAAATTGTATTTACCTAAGAGATAAACCAAAACAGGGATAGCAATATCCGCAAAAGGACAAAATATCACTGCAAATAAACATTTAAGTTTATGGACTTGAAAGATATTACCGATTCGTGATCTTTTTCTTTAGTTTCGCGTTTCGGTCGAACGGCCATCTTGGCGACATGTGGCGGGAGATTTAGGCGGGAAACGTGCCCTGCCAGATTATGTCGAAATGAATTGAGCGCTACTATTGGATATGTTATTGACATAGATTTGCGATCGGAGGAACGAACTGATATTTCGTATTGTTATTAAAGTCTCTCCCTACGTGGGCTGGGTCTCAAGCGCGGGATCAGTCGATACACTTATGGACCTATCGTTTAGGCCTCTTTATATTTTTCTTATGTAAATACAGTTTCATATCCGATGAGCTTTATTTATGTGGGAATCGTTTTAGCGAGATATGTCTTGCTCGGGCTCTGTTCGAACTTGCGACGCATGTAAATGTGGGGTTATTTCCTTTTGTGATATTTATTATCTTTTCTTCTTCCTTTGTTCGTTGCATATTTTGTATTCGCAATATTTAAATATGATAAATTAAGGATAATGACGACTATGAATTGACAACCGCCGAAACTGACTTGAAACTTAACTAAAGAAACAGATTCTGTTGATAACAGATTATCTTTATATATAAAACTCAAAGGTGACATAGTTATCTATCAACGCACGGCCCAAACCACTGGACGGATCAATCGACGATAATAATTGACGTAGGTATCCTCTAAGACAGGATTTTTAGAAATTCAACTCCTAAGGACTAAACCCCTAAGAAATAGGGTGTTGAAGTCTATACGGATTTCTTAGAAATTAAACGTGGATGAAACCACTGAGCACAGCTAGACATAAATAAATCAACAGCATTGGTAAATGCAGAATGTAAATAATATTTTTGGACAAGCTTCTAAATCGAATTACATTACAAGTTACAAGACATATGCAACGATGTAACTGTAAAGAAATCGTATATAGTAAAAAGAGTTGACCAACTTTTTTTCTTCTTCTTCTTACGCGAATATTCATTGCAATAAAACAACTTAAAAAAAAACTATGTAATCGCGGTTTATTTCAGGCTTGTTAAAATAATTAAATATAAAGCGATAGCGATATAACTCATTAAAGTTATTTTATTGTAATTTTAAATATTTCTAGATATTAATTTTGTCTTTTATTTCCAAAGACCTAAGTACAGATTACTATTTTATTAAAATAATTATTATTTATTACGTACCTAATGTATAGATGTTAGTGTTGATTGTATTTTATTTATTAGTACATCTAAGTATAGTATTATTTTTATAATTATATTAAAATATTGTTCTGTAAATTTATAACTGTCTGTATTTATGTATTATATTTATAACTGTACTTATAACTGTATTTATATATGTATCGATATTTTTCACTCGCAACTACGGAAGGTTATCCGTCCCTCTGCATTTGGTATCTTTGATCGACCATAATAAAATTTTGTAGGTTCTTTATCTTGAATATATTACCTATGTAGGAACGGGTAGTACGATAATATTATAAAAAGAAGTATTTTTAAAGTAAAAAACTTTATTTTTCGTCAGACAGACAATACTGTGGGCGTAGTTGATATCTTTTCACTTTATGATATATCATCTAAGCAGGTTGTTATTATTGGAAAGCCATTTTATATGCAAATAAAATAATTTTTAAGTAGTAGGTTACATCTTCTTAAGTAATAATTGTTTACGCTTTATTAACAGTTCTTCCAAAATACTTTATCAACACTAACGTAAATCTATTAAGGTACTCTTTTGCCTAAGTATTACTAAGTATTGTGTCTAAGCGAAAAGTAGTAGGCTCTGATTAGCGCCGGGAAATACGAACACCAAAACTACTATATGGGCGTCGAATAATTACTTATCGTCAAATAATTGTCAACTCGTTTGACTACTATGAAATAAAATAAGTTCTTATAACTTGACAAGTGGGTATATTGATTTCACAATTAGATTGATCTAACACCACGGACAGGAGTCAAAAAAGATAACGTCGCATTTGATTTCGTGTTAATATTGACCCCAATGATCTGAGATAATGACTTTAAATGATCCGTTTATATAAGTGGTAGCCGAATCAGACCAGCACCGGAGAGGTACCTCTCGCTAGCACGAAACCGGCGTAAAGTGACAACTGTGCTGTCGAGTTTTTTGCGGTGGCCCATGAAGTATGGAGGTGGAAGGAGGGCAACGCTCCTGTATAACCGCAATGCGGATGTCTATGGGCGTCGGTTGTCATGAAAATGGCTCCGATTGCTCGTTTGCTCCCTAACACTAATAAAAAATATTTATTAGCGTTTATGTAATAACAGAAATTAATAAGTGTAAGACAGAAGCAGCTCACACTGAGACAAGCTTAAAGTGTCGTGAAAGATCAAAGCAGAGTGGCCGAAGTGAGGGTGTTGTTAAAACGTATTCAAGGACTTTAACAGTAAACAGTAGCTGGTGTGCGGTACAAGAGATAAACTATAAGCGTTTTAACTGTTTTTGTAGTTTTTTTTAAATATTAACAATCTATATTTTTGTGTCATAAAAAATATATAAAAAAGGTTTATTGCTATAATATTATGTTGTTTTCTGCAGCACAGTGAGAACATAATATTTTCAGGTGTTATTGATTTCATATATTCTATTATAGCTCATGATTTCATACTTTGGAGAATTAGAACCCTTGGTTCTGATACTTCAAATGACGAAATCCCAGAACATTACAAAAGACTACATAGAAATATTTCAATGTCACAATACCTTTATCACCATCACCATATCTGTTGATAAATACCACTGATCACCACGAGTTCAATTTACACTACCAACTAGCCAAACCATAACTATAAAGGGCAAGCTAAGCGAACCACTAACGAACTAGGTACATATTATTACAAACCTAGTAAGCACATTTTATGGTACACTTTACGAAGAAACTATCGCATCTATGGGTTTGGGCTTTAACATAGTAATTTAAATATGCCGGGATTGGGCTTTAACAAAAGAAATCTTAAATATAAATTGCTCGTGTCACGTTAGTTACCATACTCAATGAAATTTTGTGTGCATATAGGGCAGGTCTGAGAATCGGTCAACATCTATTTTTCATCACGATAATTGCACGGGATCGAAACTTACGCGGGTGAAACCGCGGAGCGCAGCTAAACTAGCTGCTATCCGCGGTTTAAACATAGAGTATTTTAGGTCCCATCCGCCCTCACTTGCGCCACACGTGCCTCCCGCGACGGTTCCCTTTGAAGTCGCGGGGGTAGTTATGGAAATTAATAAAGTAACGTGTAATTGCTTCCGATAAGGCGGCTGCTCGGAGCTCGGGCCCACTCTCGGGTTTTTGTACTGATCTTTAACGAGTTTACGAATGCCGTACATCTTTATAAAAGAATGCGTAAACAAATTGTGAACCATCGGGTATCGCATGAGTAATTTCTCACTGGAATATTATTATCATTGCATCATTAGGCTTTTAATAAAAGGCAAGAAGGTCTACAATATAGTTTTATATATTAGTAGAAGGGTGGTGCGGTAGGATCCTTTCCTATCCTACACGAAAAGTGTAGGTGGTCGCTGGAGAAATGGGCAACGGAGTACACTAAATTCGACAATGTGCTGTCTGCAGCGACGGCAACCTGTTGTCGAGCTGATCCAACTCCGCCGAAGGGCTACTGACATCATCATATCTCTTACTGTTAACTGACTCTCTTGATATTTTAGAAGAGTATTCAAGTCACCGACGACCCGTGTGTGAAGTTATAATATATTTGCCGACTGCCATTGTTACATTATCATAACTTTGATCTTGTAGCAATTAACAATCATCATACAATAACCAGTAATAGTTATTTCAAGTCGGTAGTGCTACAAGTGTATTCCCGTAGCACTTTGTAGGCGATACAAGGTTCACTTACAACACTTACAACTTAAAGTTTCGTTATATGTTATTTCTTCATATTAAGATAAATGCTTGATTCTTTATCAAGAAAAAAAAGAGATGAAAAGAATATAAACTATAAAGCCATTGTGTCTTGTGAATTTGGGCAACGCGTCGTTACGTCGAGCAAACTTTAATTAAATACTCTATTGATGTCGTAGGGAAGTACCTAGCATACTGTATACTAGCAGATCCGTACCCACTTCTTTGACCATCAAAAAATAAATCTGTTGAAACGCAATAAAATATAGCATATTACTGATATGGTATCTTTATATTATTAAAAAAAGGTTAAATAGAGGTTAAAGGACTAGTACTTTTAGAGCCTTTCCACTTTTTATACCTACTAGTACATAACGTTTACGTAAAAATATTCTACATCATTATTCCACTAAACTTCAATAAAAATTTTGCTATATTCCCATGTTGAGAAGTCATTGAAAAATATATTTAAAAACATAAACGCTACCATAAACAAAACAGATTCATTTTGAATATGAAGTCACAACTATTAAGAGCGTGTTTAAGAAGTCTAAAAATATATCAGATGATCGCAGTGCACAGTGGCGCCAAGACTGAAGAGTGGTTCTGGTGTGTGCCACCGGCGGCCACTTGCTCGGATACATTAGTGTATCGAGACTTAACAGGTACTTCTGGCTTACTTTGAGGGCAAGATAAAGTGCCGTCGGCTTTTTGATAATGACCTAAATATAGATGAGCTTTTTTTTCATAAAAACCATAGGCACACTTTGCGTTGTTATTGTACGCTCATGATATTGTCGCAAAGTGACAGCTTTTTTTTTATGATATAGGGAGGCAAACGAGCAGTCGGAGCCATTTTCGTGACTACCGACGCCCATAGACATCCGCATAGACTATAGAGGCTATACAGATGCGCTGCCCTCCTTTCTCCTCCCACCTCCATGGGCCACCGGCTACTTACACACCGCACGAAACGCGACAGCACAGCTGTAACTTCACGCCGGTCTCGTGTAAGCGAGAGGTACCTCCCCAGTCGTGCCGGCCCAATTCGGCTGCATGCAAGCATGCAGTGTGGCTTTGAGGCACTGAGAATCCTGCCTCGGCTACACAAGAGTTTGTGGAAAGATGTTTGTGGGTGTCGGTAGTCATCAACAGGCTTCAAATGGTTCAGTTGTCCTCTTACATTACAACAGACTGCTCCTTTGCACTCTTATAATGTAACTAACATAAAGTAATACAATCGTACGTCAACAAAAGCTTAATTTCATGATAACGATTTCGATAATTTACTTGAAAAAAATTTAGGCAGGTAACACAAAACCACACAGTTTATTTTTTTTCTAGTAAATACATTTTTAATTAATATGCCAGATAAAAAATACGTAGATATCTATGTAGTTATAGTAAATAATAGACTATAGAATATACTAGCTTAGTTTCGTATCTTTATATATATTATTTCGTATATGTACTTTAGTATCTATGTGTATTTGGTTCAACGTCTAAATTAAAGTGGTTAAGCTTAACCTCTTTCATTTAATTTAAACTGTAATTGTATTTTCTTTTTACGGGTTTCAAACTGGCACTTTACTGGAGTACTTATCTGCCAGAATGGCTTTTACTGCAGTCATACTTTGTTTTCCCTGTTGGTAACTTAAAAGCAAAGGATTTGGGGCGAAAGTAAGATTTTCTGGGGTTGAGAATTGGTAAGTACTCTCCGCTTACCTCATTTGAGTTTTTTTTATTGTTTATGGAGGCAAAAGAGGTGAGGAGCCCATTTTCATGACTACCGACACCCGTAGACATCAGCATAGAGATTTCACAGACGCGTTGCCCTCCTTCTTCCTCCATGAGCCACCGGCTACTTACACATCGCTCGAAACGCAGCACAGCTGTCACTTTACGCGGTGTCGTGTAAGTGAGAGTTACCTCCCAGATCGTGTCGGCCCAATTTGGCTGCAGTGTGGCACTACCTCTTGTGTCCGATGCCTCAGATGAAATATAACGCGTGTTATCCTGTGATACTAGGGTCACTATCCTGGCGCTATATTTTATTTTCATTCTAAGTTTTATCTTTTACCCCAGATGATACTTTTAGTTTTAAAAGTATGAATAACATAATCTGTAGGTGACATCCGAGACATCCGCATAGTCTATACGGATGCGCTGCCCTCCTTTCTTCTCCCGCCTCCAAGGACCACCGTCTACTTACACACCGCACGCACAACTGTGCTGTCACTTCACGCCGGTCTCGCGTAAGCGAGAGATACCTCCCCTGTCGTGCCGGCCCAAATAGGCTGCATGCAAGCATGCAGTGTGGCACTGCCTCTTACTACCTTCCCGACTTGCCCTATTTGCCTCCAATGCTACAACACTACCTCATACAAAACTGTATTAAATAACTCGTTAGTGTTTGACGTAGTCGCAAAACACGTTTAATACCTAATAGGGTACACAAGAACAACAAGTGCAAAACATTACGAACTCGTTCAGCGTAAATGTCGTCCCTTCAAATGGTCCCGTCGATGATACCCGTGCAACAGATTGCGCATTAATACCCGCACAATACGCGCCGTACAAGCCGCACATCAAAACGCCAATCACTCTCAGCCACATTACACATTCATTTTTATTTTGTCAAATCCCGACCCATCTCAAGAAGACGAAGTTAAAAGAACCTATCAATAAAACTGAATTTAACGTGTTCCGAAATAAAACACTTTGTTATTAAGTTGACAAGCAACCGTAAAAATGTACCTTTAAAATGTAAAATAAACAGATCAATCATGTTAAAGCGATCCCACCGGGCTCGATCCCCGAAAAGAAGCCTACGTAAGCGTCTATTATAAAGCACAGATGTTACCAGAAGACCGATCGGATGTTGCCTCTCGTTCGCACGCACGATTGCGTCGTAGTCGAGAACGGGACGGACGATAAGTGATACAATTTTTTTATACTTTTTCAAAATAAGAATTGTTCTACATCGGTGTGATTGACAGACGGTCGCCGGGGGCTCCCCCGCGGCATTAAACGTTCCACGGGATCTCCCCAGAATTATCATTTTATAATTTATTACGCTAATTACGAGTGCCAGTGTATATTTGAAAATAAAAACGCGAGGGTTAAGGTTTTGCGGATGTGTCGTGTTACTTTTCGGGCGCATAAATCTAGGAAGGCACATCAATCAAGTTGTCAGATGGACGGCAAGTCCCGTTTCACATTGTTATGTAGATCTGCGATTAAAACGTTTAAAAATACAAGTGTTCACGATATTTGGACGTCATATTGTTAACCCTTTTTATTATTTTATCGCTTGTTTTAATGAGCTCACAACCGAAACCTTGTGTAGGTATTCAATGTTTAAATGGAGCATATTAGCGGATGCAAGGTTAAGTCGTTAAAAGCCGAGTTTTGACAGTTTTTTTATGTGATGAACTACGAATAAAAAAATAAGGATTGTTTTAAATTTAGCTCTCATTCAATCAGTAGACCAGGATCTCAATAACAAGATAGGTACTAGGACCAGTAGAGATATTTGAAAATAAACGATTAACAGTATTCCTTGTTATATAACAACGCCCAACAATGACTTAGATGCCCAGAACTATCTCTTTCTAACTACAAAATGACATGGCATAACAAGAAAAAAAAATATATTCGGTCGAATTGAGAACCTCCTCCTTTTTTTTGAAGTCGGTTAAAAAGATATTTCTACTGACTGACCTCGGAAACTTTCCCAGAAGTCATCACTAACAGGCATTCAGGCAATTTATTTAAATTTTGAAATTCTCTCTTTGTGCTCCACTACACTTCCCAAACATAGGCACGTGATAAATTTCCAGATTTTACGTTTAGTAATTACGCATAAGAAAAACTACACATTTTTAAAAACTCCGAAAACACTAGCTGGTGCCTGCGACTTCGTTCGCGTAGCGTAGTAATATTATAATTAAAGTGATCTGTTATTGTTTGCTTGCAGTGTACCGAAATTCCGATTTCCCGCGGGAAATGTTATTTGAATTTGACCAGGCTTAGTACAAAAAAAAATATCCGAATCCTTGCAGTAGTTTCGGAGATTATCCCGGACAAACAGGCAAACAGGTATGATATAATACTATTTACATCGCCCCCAAATAGTTTTTCGTAATATATTCAATGTACAGAAACACGGATATTACTGTTTTATTATATTATGGTCATAGGAACTTATTGAAAATTTTACAAATCAAAATAAAGCCTGAATTCGAAATAGAATTTTACAAATATTTTTGAACGCCATTCGCCACCATTACACCTACAACCTTGCCTAAGAAGAATCATGGAAACAACATTTTTAATAAGGCTCAATTCTGAATGAGGACATGGCTTTATTGTAAGGACATGGCCGCAAAGCATTTAATATATAGGTCGTTCGATAAACCAGCAGCGGCCGACCCGACCCGCAGTAATTGAATCCGCCGCCACGACGTGAGAAGACTAGCCATGGTCTAATCCTCGGACCTGCCCATCCCTCTATAATTGGAGATTTCACGAGATAACACCATGACCTCTCATTAAACAACCCTCGTGCTTGAGACAAAAACAATCTCGTGTACTGTCGCGCTCGTAAATGTTTACGGATATCTGCGCAGCTATTTCTCATCAACATCATCGCCTTTTTGACCGTCTTCAAATAAAGGATATCTTTTATATCTAAGACGCGTGGAAAGTTCTATAATTTGTTTATTTTTCGTATTGCAAGGAAGCGAATAATCAAATTTGATATCTTAAAACATAATTATTTTGTCTGTGTAGTTGCTATCAAAGTCGTATGCAGAACTATACCTATCTCGCATATAGCGGTTTACTAACTTGTTGACTTTCTTTCTGTTTCTGTTCTGTTCTGTTCTGTGGTACAGATACATTTTTCAATTGATGGAGTAGAGTAGTATCTATCTCTACCAATCTACAATATTTAGAGCCACAGCACACAGGCGACTTTTGGACGCAGTGACCGGCGGATTTAGCGACTCAGCGACCAGTTGCAGTAGAGTCATGCGACAGTATCGCGATCTCGCGACTGCATTTAGACGCTAATTGACATACATCAGCGACTAAGTCGCCGCGTCTGGCGACTTGAAGTGTGCGCTCCCCGCGTCTAGTCGCTGCATTCGGTTTCTAAAAAGCGACTAAGTCGCCGGTCGCGCGTCTAAAAGTCACGTTAACGTTTAAGCTGCATTTAAAGAAGTGATTTAAAAAATAGTAATTGACGAACACAGTGATGAAAACGGGATGGTCGAAACAGAAGAAAGTTCTATCACTGGTCCTGTAATGCCGCTGCTGTATGTGGAGACCGAAGACTCAGAGCTTCCTGTTATAGGCTCCAGCGGTACTTCCCAAGGGAGTCATGTCGAGGACGACATGTCGTCAGGAGAGGCCGTGTAAGCGAAAACAAACTCATCCCCATTTTTCGTAATTGAAAACTGACTTCTCTAGGTCCCGTCGACCGTTTGTACATACACGGACTTGTCTTCGGGTGCTAGGATCGGACGGACATATTATTAACAATTGCTTTTCATTTTGGTGTTATGTTTGCAGGTCACGTAAGCCATTTCTTTTAGATTTATTTTGTTTTCATTTGCCAAAGTAATTGTTACGTTATTACAATTTTACTCGATTAGTTTCATATTATTGTTGTCAAATTAATAGTTACGTAATTATGACTTTATCCGAATAACTTCATACTTTTGTTAAAACGCAATAAATTGTAATTGATGTTGAATATGCGTTTTTTGAGTGATTTCCTGTTTGGCTTCAGTAACGCCTGCCGGCGCAGTATGCAAAAAAATGAGAGGAGTAAAACCGCGTGAAACTGCAATCGAGCCATCAAACCTAACACCCAAGCTAACACAGTCTTTACCACACTCACGGTTCTTTCATAATTCATTCAAGGAATAAACTCTGTGGCTGACAGAGATAGTTGCTATTTATTTATTTTTAGATTGCCTGAAAACATGAGCAGTTCTGATGATGCGATTACTATTGCTCTTAAATTGGCACAGCCATCACGGATGCATTCCTCTGATTGCACCCTCAGGTCGTCTAACGATACTCCCACTCACACCCTCTCGACTCTCTCTGGTCTATTTCGTAAGATTGTTTCTATACATACGTAGTAAGACGTCACCGTTATGGCTG
The DNA here is from genome assembly GCA_001625245.1 of Calycopis cecrops. Taxonomy (NCBI): domain Eukaryota; kingdom Metazoa; phylum Arthropoda; class Insecta; order Lepidoptera; family Lycaenidae; genus Calycopis; species Calycopis cecrops. The sequence goes on from LUGF01025751.1 coordinate 465,633, forward strand.
AGAGATTAACAACGGAGCTGTATCCAAAACTCAGCCCATCGAGATGAGCGGGCGCGTAAATTTACAGCCTCTTTAGCTGTGACGCGGGCTAATGTTCGCCGTAATCGGAGCTCTCGCCGAACTGTCGCAACTCCGAACGTGAGTTACTAATATGCGATGCGTACAGAACACAACACACACAAGAATAACACACACAAGATCAATACACACAAGAACAATAGACACAAGAACAGCACACACTGACTACTCTCTTCGTTGCCACATAAATAAAGTTAGCTTCGAAAAATAGATCTTGCTAGCTGCTAGTTCTACTATTCCTCAAGACGTTATCCGATCGCATTGGTGCATTCTATTGCTGAATGAATGTTTGGCATTAAGGTTCTGTGCCTCTAAAAAACAAAACCCTTGTGGGATCATTTTGGTTGTGTCTATGAATCTGCATGCCTTTAAAGGCCTTTATTTCAGGAATACGTGGAAATGAAGCTGAAATTCAGGTCAAGAGAAATAAGAAGGCAGTTGAAGGCATGGACAGGTCTTACTCTCAGGTTACCCGTTTGTTCTTTTACCTTCTATACAATAATAAAATCACTATCATCTATTACAGGATAAACAAAATAAATGATCGAAATATCCCGAGCGTAGCAGCGTAATTACATAGAGACGGCAACCAACAGTTTATTCCACATTTGAAACAAACCTTAGGTGCCTCGCAGTCGTATATGAAGATAAGTGAAAAGGGATCTAATGCGTATTTCGTCGCGTCTCCCCGCCCGGTGATCCGGTAATCCCCACACTCGCAATTGAAACAGCCATTGAGCCCAAAACAGCCGTGGCTTAGCGCTTCGAGCTTGCCACGCTTCCAACTTGATATCCGTTCCCTAACTTGTAATTCGAGATTTGGGCGCTGAAATAACGCAAATTCACGAGGCTCTACGTCTGCTTTCTGCTCAATAAGAGATGGAAATTGAGAAGTTACGATTCGTCACACAAATCGGAATGGAAATCTTGTTTTAATCGTTTCAAACTTGAGTTGTTTTATCAAAAAGCTAGAAGCGAGATGTCGGCCTTTTCCAACAAAATTTTTGTTTTAATTTTGTTGCAATGGCTAAATGAAATCATATAGTCTTATAGTTAAAACGTAAGAGACAACATATTGTTCTAGTACATATCTATCAGAGCCTCATTACACTAATTCCTTGACACAAGGCATTTATGTACCTAATAGTTACAAAAGAACAGAAAGAAGACTGAAATGTACTGTCATAATTTAAAATTTCCTGCCGTAGGACATCACACTGACAAACTCAATGTTGACAAACAGCGAATGCCCTTCAAAAGCACTAATTATTATTAATAAAATAAACTAAATACCTACTGCACTTATAAGTGTGATATGTTTTTAAAGGAAACAGTGATAATTAGGTATAATCGTACAGCATTTGTAAAAAAAGAGGCTAAACGACCGATATTGAGAAAATAATCTTTGTTGATCATATTAAAACAGTTAACATAAGTGTATGTTCAATGTCTTAAAGATGATCTTCATAATACAAGTATGTATGACATAATCTATATCATCATGTATGTAAGGAAAGTGCTTAACAAGAGTCGGGAGCCGTAAAGCGCCGTCACAGAGGCTGTCCCGCGTCCACTCCGCAAGACTACGTGGTCACGAGCCTAATCCTTATTTATGGTAAGACGCCGTGCGACGCCTCTGTTGGACTAACCATTTGTCAGGCCCTGCGGCTCCAGGCTGTATCAATCTCGACTTAACTTAGCATATTGACTTCGCCGCAGCCATAAGCTTCGCTCCCGACCCCGTTTAGTACGGACTTGTTAATGTGTTTACTGCAAGATACGCTGGGAAATTACTAATGGAAAGTTACATTTCAGTTGCAAATAATATATAAGACATATTTATAATCATCGTCATTTTAGGTATCTTATTATTTAAGCGACTCGGTAGGTATTGAATAAATATATCGCATAATATAAATTCTATGATGAATATGATATAATTTCAATTTGAATTATTAATAATAATTATTATAAATGGAATACAATTTGAAGATTAGTAGAATTGTACTACACGTTGTTCTATATGGTAGCTCTGCCTTCTCTTTGCGGACCAATTAGCAATCATAGAATTGCTAAGTTGTTAACCCATTATAAGAAATTTTCAGGCGGTCTTGTAGGACTAGCTTTAATGAACTACAAAAATATATCTATTTCCTGCAACTACAAAGTAAATAGTGGGCAAATAAGAGTTGACCTTATTATAGTTACGTTTTAATGCTACTTATAAATGGGCCATAATATAATACGATTAATGGAGACATAAAAGTAAATCACAGCTCCCCTATACAGGGGACGTCCGGTCAGACAAGAGAATTGAACCTAAACTCAAAAAATAATTGAAATAACGAATTATGGTACTTCATCCCTCACTCAGCCTCTATTTTGGCAAGTTATAAATGGGCGGGTACAGGCGGCAACTGACCAACATTGTATTTTTTCCCGGTTGACCGCAGCCCCTATGAGAGATAAAATCGTAAATTATAACCCAATTCCACGACCGTTAAAGTTGACAGATGAAAAGGCTTTAAGCTGGCCAAGTATCGGTGTCGTGTCATTAACGTTTCAAACAAAATGGGGGCCAAGTGAAATAATTTATTAAACGATGTATCACCTCCTGCCTACTGCGCTCTCTTTTATAATACACTCATGACATCCATCTCGCCGCTATAAGCATTTGTATTCAATTTTATTATATAAACAACGTTAAGAATTTAAATCTATATGTAGCAATGTACATTGCCCACTTGATTCTAGCAAATTATGAAATTTATTTTATGTAAAATTAATTATCTCAAATGAACAACAAATTAAAACTATCCCTAACTCCCTTATTATATACTGTCAACTTAAATTCTCTTTCTATGAGTCCTGTAGCAAGTTTGCTCATCATCCAAGGAAAGCCTTATTTTCTTAATCTCACATCTGCATGACTATTTAGACTTTAGGGTAATTAATCATCTAATTAAAAATTGAAGTAATATAATAATAAATCATCTAAAAAGGCGGTCCACATAAGTCAAGTCTCATGTAACGGTCATTTAGAACAAGTGGTGGAAAAAACATATCACCAGGTTCTTGTTCTAACTCAACACAAAAACTAATAATATGCATGGACCTCCATCACAAACATTAAATAGATCTGTCAGGCTGTTGCAGGTGACCTACAGAATAAACAATCATAAACAGGCCCATTTAGTTTTAAGTATCGCTTAGAATTTATATTATTTGATATAAATTCAGTTATTTAGGGTGCCACGTTTTTGATCTTTTGTGTGTTAAATGTGATTATTAAATTAAAGCACAAGATGGCGCTGAGGTCCGGACCCCCGCCGGTGCGGCTCATTCGCTGCGCCCACTAAATGTGTTTCATGTAAGTACTGATTTTATATTCAACACGAATAGTCGTGATACTTTCATTTTCGTTCGAACGTTGTTATAAATCAAAACTGAATAAAAATATGTAGAGCTAGTTGTATGCCGTGGCTTCAGCTGGTTTGGCATTTTATTAGAGGTAACATAAATGGTATGAAAAAATATGAGGGAAAAATTGTGTGAAACAGCTTTACAACTTTATTTTTATCGTCAAATTAATAATGTCATGATTAGTACCTATATCAAAGATGAAGAAAAATCGGAAACGGCTTTTCTCAAGGGGTAATATAAATAGCCAATTATAATTTAAAGGGCTGTGTGCGATAATAAAGGTTCTATCTGATGGAGCTTTGACTTTTATGCATTATAATAACCTCAACGAATGCTCATTTTTGAAACCGTGTACCAGTTCCGTATCCTCAAATGCAATTGATTTTTCCAGCATTAACTGTAACTGTACCTAGTATTACGCAAACTTCTTGGATAGTCATGATGCAACAGCGCCCGTGTTCAACAGTGAACTTCAATGGCTTTATGATGGTAATGATTAAACGTTTGCAAAAGGTTGAAATATTTTAACATAATGCGCTCTGCACGTTGGAACACATAGCTCAAGATTGTCGAAATGCAAGTATCAATTGTGGTTCGTGTACAGCACATCTAGTAAATGAAATGAATGTTTAAACAATATAGGTGTCCCACTGGCGACTGGTGACCACGGCAATGGGCAGGGTGGACACTCGCTCATGCGGGACAGATGACTGCGCCGACTCCCGGTTCTCCACGATTAATTTATGACCTCTACTAAAACGTTCTTAAACTGAATTACAGTTTATGTAGATGACAATCTTTTATGTCTATATGTGTTGAAATCAACTAGAGGAATACACGCGATCCAATACGAAGTCAGATGGGGTGTAAAATATTATCTTTAATATATGTTTTGTGTATTATTTTACAGACTTTTTTAACCTCGCTAGCGTCAGTTTTTTTCATATATCTCTGTAGTCTTAATTGTAAATATATAACCTAAAGGAGAGCGCTATGTGCGAAAGTGAAGCTCTAACGGGTAGAGCTTTGAGTTACAATTGCTAACTGGGTATTATATTAAATTGAATTATGAGATGTACTCGTTTATTTCCTATAGGTCTAAGATTTGTACCAAATATGTGTTAATTTAAATGAAAAATGAAATGAAAATATTCTTTATTGCGCACATTATAAATAGTAAAAGCAATACAGTACATGTTACAGTATGGATGCACACAAAGGCGGCACTTAAAATTATTTTTTACATTTTTTTTTTACTTTTACTTTATCTGTTTTGGCAATTTATAAAGGTGGTATCCTCTTCAAAACTCTATCACTCCAAAACAAACATTTTTTTCTCCAGAATCAACAATGCATACAAACTTGAAATTTATACGAAGATAATAAAATGCGTATTTTACGACTACTCCGTGGCCGACTGGCTCGGCGTATTGCCCTGTTAAAAAACAACGTTAGTTGGAAATTTTTCAACAAATTTGATATAGTAAATTTATACTATTGTAAATCCTAGTTTAATATTTGTATCGTATAATAAACGAACGTCACTTTTACGAGCTACGACAAATCCGAGTTACAATCACGAGTATTGTCCGGCGCATTTTCGAGGCGTTCGGGACAATAAAATAACTCACGTCCAATTTATGTTAATACAATAAATAGTAACATAAATAATTTTGAGTGAAGGTCCGAAAGAGAATTTAAATTTATGAAGATAAGCGCAGGCTCCGCTGCCGGATAAGAAATTTCGTTGCTCTTCCTTAGTCTTAGTGCCTCTGATCGAGTGTGTTGAGCAACGTCCGACAGGAGTGCATCCTTATTATGAAGGTACGAAAACTTAGGACGGTTTTTGAAATCTTGGGTATCGATAGTCTCATAATAGCGTGTCTTAAAATTCCTTCGATTCCTTAAAAGTAATCAACGTGTTGTGTAAAGAAGACTAAAGCTATGAAATCTGGTGACAACATGCACACATACCTATTGAGAACTACATAAATTATTATAGGCATATCAATTCTAGAACCACTTTGTGAACTTCTCTGGTACAACGAAACTACAAGTACCTACAAACACAATCTTAGCTCCTGCGGTCCACGTTAGCACCCGCTTATGCCTCAATTTGCATTCCCTGGAGCGCATTCGGAAACGAAAGTGTTCGCGTGAAAGAACCCCGACCGCAACAGTAATGACACTCCAAATAATTGTAGCAGCAAATGGGAGAGGAGCAGATGCCTGCGGCCAACTTGCGGTTGCGAAAGTATCGCGTGTCGCCTTCGTGACATTGTGGTCGAAATGTCGCCGTTTAAATTTCATTTTCAGATTAAATTATTATTTGATGCGTTTTCAAGTTTATTTAGTTCAATTCGATACGGATGCACACCGGCGAACTTTAATGACGTAAATTATATTGCATATGCTGAGCCGTTTGTTTCATTACGATGATAAAATAGTTTCTTTTTAAATTACATCCCTTTATACCCTTTTTTCTTAGCCTATGCGAAAAAAATTGCATGTGAATTGCACAATATTTATAACCACGTAAGGTGTAGAAGTGTTGTAGATCCGACGTCGTTGATTCTATAAATGCGAATTTGTACATTCGACCGTCGATAACATACAGCAAAATGTATCAAGAGTAGAATTCCGGTCCATAAAAGCACCTCGAAATAAAAGCAATTTCAAAATAAAAAAAATACTTGCCAATTAAAAACGTTCATTTTGGCGCTAGCTTCTTAAATATTGAGTGGCCACCGAGAAAAACGTCCTCCGAATATCGCTATACCAAGTTTGTTAATCAAGGAAAGTGACATTTCGGGCTTAGTGGATTTTTTAGCCGGCGTTCATTACGTCAGGGCAGGCGCGGCGTGATGAGCATTTAATCCGGGGAGGTGGCAGGTGCTGCGGCCAATCTCCGGCACCAGTAAACGGTCTTCGGTCCCACTTAAGCCATGGGCATGCTTATCCGTGTAATCACGGATGCCGCGAAACTGCCGCTGAAGTAAATAGATTGCAGAATTCGTGGATAATTTTACTGTGTGGAATAAACGAAGCTTAAAGTGTAGCTACATTTTATTAATAAGCTAGGTAGCATGGATTCCACCAGACGAATCAGGTTAATGGTTATATAATATAAGTAGAAATAGTACTTATAGTAGAAATATAGTAGACGTGTGTAAGTAGCCGGTGGTCCATGGAGGTGGGAGGTGGGTGAGTGAAGGAGGGCAGCGCATCTGTATAGCCTCTTTGCGGATGTCTACGGGCGTCGAAAGTCATATAAATGGCTCCGGCTGCTCGTTTGCCTCCCTATAACATAAAAAAATAAGTATATTGTAGAAATCCAAATAATTTTCATAAGATAGTGTTTACGCGGGTAAACCACGGTGTCCTGAAAGAAAGAAAGGAAAACATTTATTCGGACACAATACAAGCTAGTCCTGCTAATATTCATATGTGCGTCCGGGGCTCTAAGGCTAGTTTTCAGCATGACAATCGATATTTATAATGGCTAGGTGTAGATATGACTAGATAATTGATTCTCCAAAATTGAATAGTAATTAGTTAATTCCCCAGTGGTCCAAAAATTTAAAACTACACGAACCAAAATACTACGTACAGATATATCACACATACAGAGCTGTTTTTCATACTTAAACCTAATGTTCATAATGCTCGTTCCTTCTTGAGAAATATTTTTTTTTATGTAATAAAGAGCAAACGAGCGGGTCGTTAGTGACTACCACCGCCCATGGACGTTAGCAAAACCAGGGAGGAAAAGAGGTTATGCTCTTTTCTTGAAGAACTCTAAGTCGTATCGGATCTTCAAATTGCTATTTGTGGGTAAATGTGCATCGTAAGTGGTTTGATCTGATTATATTTTGTACAGAACATATAATGAGATAATACTAAAAAAGAGGTGCCACCGGAGAGCAGGGCCCTAGTCCTCAAATTCTTCCCAGTACCCCAGTACCCCAGTACCCTAAAACGAAGAACTGTCGCTAAATATATCGCGTAGTATATTTCCAAAAGGACACAAACCATTATTTATTCGCAAACTTAAATGTACAATTCCGCATTCGAAACAAATGAGCGCAATTGCAAATATTTAAAGGTTGTCAGGCTGCTCATGTTAAGCGGTGTCAGCTGTGAGAGTTGGCAGGACGGCGGCGGCGGCGGCGTCTCCGAGCTCGGGCGGCCGTAATCCGAACATATCTCGGGACATTGCTCAGCGCGACACAGCGGGACTTAGCGAAAGCCGCGCCGCAGATGCTTATCTCAATAACAGTTTTATTTATTTTTGCGGGCGCCTGATCCGCTCCCGGCGGATCTCGTCTAAATGAAAATAGAGGGGCGTGTGCACTGGCGGCGTGTCATACACGAATTACACGGGAATTTATCAGACGTTTTCTTTTATTGGGCGCACCTTCGCCTTCTTTGGCTGTATTACCATTATCTTATTCATAACTAGCTGGTGCGTGCGACTTCGTTCACGTAGCGTAGTAATATTATAATCAGAGTGATTTGTTATTGTTTCTTTGTAGAGTGACGAATCCCCCCCCAAATCCCTCAGGAATGAGAGATTTTACAACAGTAAAAAGTGTTTTGATGTTGACCAGGCTTAGTATCTATACACCACAAAAAGTTTCATTGGGATCCGTCCAGTAGTTTCGGAGATTAGCCCGGACAAACAGACAAACGGACAAATACACAGACAAAAAATTAAAAAACATTGAAAATTGTTCTAATACTATAAAACATCGCCCCCAATAAGTTTTTCGTAAATATATTCAATGTACAGACACACGGATTTTACTGTTTTATTATATACTAGCTTCCGCCCGCAGCTTCGCCCGCGTGGATTTCGGATTATAAAAAATCCCTATAAATTTTTACTTATTATGTTATTCTGATATGAAAGCTTCATGAAAATCCATTCAGTAGTTTTTGTGTGAAAGAGTAACAAACATACTTACAAACTTTCGCATTTATATTATTAGTAGGATAGTAGGATAGGTGATTGGGACGGACTATCGAGCTAAGATGTTCCACTGGACAGAACTGTTCTTATGCTTAGTTTCTTATGTAGTTATTGTCCCGAACTCATCACTGTATTAGTGTACACATTACGGCGAGCAATCTTCAAAAACAAGGCTGTTTTGTATTGCAACGGATACAACGATTAGCCGCATTGAATACGGCTGAGCTTAACAGCTTTTCGACGCTATACGTTATTTAATATAGCCATCTTTAATTTAATACGGCAATTTATGTATTTTATTTACGTATATTTTATTTTTTTTTTACAATATTATCTGTAATAGTAGATGACGTTCTCTGCGGTTCTAAAATTATTTAAATTGTAAATGTAACTTTTTTTGTATCATTGACAAGTTACCGTTTACTGACCCAATGTAGGTTCTAAGAGATCAGCTACTGGAGCCAACATTTTCCCCTTTCTATTTCACCGAAAAAGCAGGTGTTTCTTTAGTTTTCATTTTACAATAAAAAAATCCGAACCAATCAGTTGGAGTCAAATGTAATAAGTAATTCCAGTTTTCACAGTAAAAAAGTGCCAAGAATGTCACTAGTTGCCATTCAATTAGGACATTTGCTGTAATGGCGACCTCCAAATCGTTCTTTTTGTGTCAACGACGCCCCCTGAGAGGAGGCAGACAAATTCTAATGGTCACATTTGAAAGCAAGGCTACTTACAATTCACAATTAAATTCATCTCTTTTTAATGAAGTATAATTAGCGTCATTTTGATAGAGAAATTAGACATAGGTACAGAACCTGCCCCCGTGGTGTACGAGTACGTATGATAAGTAAAAATGTCGTCCTTGGAGTATCTCGGCAACTGTGGATATTTCTATGAGACATATTCGTATTTCTCTTTGCTACTTTCTACTCCGCTCGTACAGAAGTGTACCCTGACATAAGAGCACTCATTCTTTATCCCGGTGGATGTCCCACACGATCAGAGAGAAAGTCAGGCGCTGGACGGACGGCTGAACATGGTCCCCGAGGCACGAGGATATAACCGCTAACTTCCTGACTTTGGACAGTAATGAAAATAAGGAATAAAAAATGCCCGTGGAGGTGGGAGGAGAAAGGAGGTCAGCGTATATGTACCTAAGCCTCTATGCGGATGTCTATGGGCGTCGGTTTGGACTGCTCGTTGGGGGTGCCACGCTGTATGAATTGCGCCGGCACGACTGGGTATCGTGTAACCGAGAGGTACCTCCCCGTGCAGTGTAAGTAGCCGGTGGAGGTGAGAGGAGGAAGGAGAGCAACGTATCTTTGTAACCTCTATGCGGATCCGCATCTATGTAACCTCATGCCAATGGCGTCGGTAGTCATGAAAATGGGCCTGACTTCTCGTTTGGCCCCTTATATTATTAAAAAAGAAAAGGAAAACAAAAGGACATGGTTTCTACTAGGTCATGAAAGAGATAGTCAACGTACCTAAGTAAGTTTCAATCTATTACACATACATACTTAAATCAACCGCAGCTTAGCCATATTATGTAACGGAGGTTTTAAACCAAATACGTAGTTACGACATGGCGACATACTGGGAGTATGTCACCAGTCCACCAGTCATGTAGTCTATTAGTACGAGAAGTACCTTCTAGATGCAACTACACCGTGTGACCGAACGATTGTTCTCTTGCTGGTTTTGGCAGCCATTTTGGTAGTGGGTTCACACTACCGATAGTAGGTATTCCCCGGTTAGAGAGCATAAGTCCGCGCGTGAGGTTCGTGTCAAGGCCCGAGGACCTTCCGCTAGGCTTTTAGCTCGTTATAAGTTTCAACATATTCGAAATTCAAGCCGAGTTTGAGGTTGCATGCATGGTTTTCAGCTACGCTGTAAAATTGCCAGTAGGGATCATGCACGAAACAGAGGCAGCACTTTCCCTAATGATAATTTTAGGAATCAAGTGCTAGCATATAAGCAAAGGACAATTACAATGACATGTTGACATGTCATATCATCGTACAAACGACAATTTGCTAGCATAAGGTTCACATTTCGGCCACTAGTTTAGCTATATTCGAGCTATAGTCGTCGTTGCTTCAACGTCAATTGTTGCTAAGGTTTGTCACTGTAAATATCAGCTGAAATCACAATTAATCAAATAACATTTGCACCAACGTGTTTATTAATAGTGGTTCGTGGAACTGAACGAGCTGGGTTCGACCGAGGGAGGCTTGTGACAGACGTCCTGCTTGCGGAGGTCGTCCTTCAGGAGAACGAGGTTTTCGAAATGTTCGCCAGAGGCGTCCAGCAGCTCGATACAGGTTTTGATCACGGCCAGGTGCTTCTTGTTCTCAACATCCATGATAGTGTCCGTTGCTTTACTGGCTTTTATAACCTCATCCACTATTTCGTCCAACCTGCAATGGAATGTGTTAATGTGGAGAGAAGTAACTGTTATGAAATGGTAGTAACTTAGTAATAAGTATAACAAAGGATATAATAACAATAATAATTAAGAAGATGATAAAAGTTTGTCTGTATGTCCTTTATGGAATCGTTGCGTTGATGTCATTGCAGTTGATGTGCATGTCCACGAAGACTTCTGAGTTTTCAGAGAAATTTCAACTCCTAAATGGGTGAAGCGGGGGTGAAATTTATTAATTTGACGCGGGTGAATCTTCGTGACACAGCTAGTGAATAATAAATAATTAATCAGTAACTACAGCTACCTATTAGATAAAAATAAAAGCAGCATCTGGAAACCTGTGGTTGTGCGGTTTACAGGCGTCGCTAGTGAGCAGAAGGCTTTGCTTGTTTGGGTCGTGTCTTGAGACCCGCAACGAATTTAATCAGAAGAAAGTAGGAGGAGTACGAAGTAATTCCAATTTACCTCCCTAATCAAAGCGGGAGACAGTACAAGATTGCAGTGACTAAAATAAGCCGACAAGTAGAGAGAGCAGCCAGGTGAAGCCCAGCTACGGAATGCTATGCAGCACGGAAATATAAGGCTGGTTTTAGTGTCACGCGGACCGTCCGTACGGACGGTCCGCGTGACACTAAAACCAGCCTAAATAAAACAATTGATATGGATTACGCCTTAAGTTACTTTGATGATATCTACTATGTTATTTTATGTATGTTACTTTAATGGTATTATTATGATTGAGTTATATTTAATTGCTGCCAGTAATATTTATGACGATATGACTCACTCGATATGACTATGACTATGAAAAAATATTTGAACACAAGAAAGTTCCCTAATTGACCAAGAGGTCGTTATAATAAACTACACCAGCAACACTACGAATGTTATCAAGCATTACGTTTCTCTCAGCTTTACTTATTTGCAATACTTACGTACGTACACTCTTGTAACTTGTGCTATTTATTGGAGACAAAAAATAAAATAAAAATAGGTTTATTTCTGAGAATTTAATAGTACCTACCATACACAAGAAATAAGAACAAAAATAATAAAGAAAATAAAGAGAAAGCATGACAATCAAAATAAAAACAAAATCAACAAAATTTTAAGGTATGGGATATATCTAAAAAACAAAAAGGTATTACCTCAATTTCAAGAGATAGTTCAAGAGATAGTTCGTGATTGGAAATACTTTCATACGTATAAGTAAATGATACAGTGTGGTCACCGCACACTTATCAACTCGAAAAGGGATCGTAACCGTATCACCTCGAGCAGGTCAGTGTTCTTTGTATGAAACTCTATACTGCAACGCACACTAATGGGAAGCGTAACGGAAACGCCTCGCCTGGGAACCATCTCCCGAACCGCTATCAACGCGCTTACGGCGAGGCTTCAAAAAGGCGTCAGGCCATGAACGTAACGTAAGCGTATCGTCACCGCCTGTTTAACGCCTGATGGACGCCTGGTTGACGGCTAGGCGATAGGCGTTACGATTATCTACTTTCCCTTTCCGAGTTGATAAGTGTGCGGTGACCATAAGGCAGTTAACACAAGCCCAGTCTACCTACAAAACTATTCCAACGTAACATACATCTGACAAATTCTGCAAAGTATAGCAAATTTTAATAAGTCTTACTTGCGTTTCCTTATTTCCAGGTAGAGACAAAATAATATTAAAATCATACTCGTCATCACAGCATTCAGCTGCGGCCAGTTCAGTTCGTATGTTACCAAAAAAAATCGGCTTATTTCTGTGTTAGGTATTACGTGCCAAATGGAAAAGTCTGGATGTAGTAGCGTCAGCGGCAGACTGAACACCAGGAGACCTAGCAGTATTACCGTCAAATTGCAACAGCCGTTTAGAAACGGAGACATTACTTTTATAACATAATTTTGTTTGAATGTAAATATGTCTAGCAAATGATAATTTAAATGTCGTCAAAGAAACGTCAGTCGTGATAGATCATAGATAATTTGTATTCCAGAGATGATCGATCTAAACCGTAGACAGAGAATTCTCTGTCTACGATCTAAACCTTGGAGAGTAAATAGCGTAGACAGAGAATACAACTGTCTCTACGGTAAATAGAGAACGTGCGACTTACGCTGTCACGCCAACTAGCGGCTAAAACGTGTACTTTCATTATTTATTAATACCTGTATCCGCGGTTTTACCCGCGTTTAATTTAAAACAAAACATTACAATTCCATATAAACTTCTTTATACCACCACCTTAGGGATTGAGTTTCTAAAAATCCTTCCTATGTGCTCAAGTATGTCATAAAGGGAAAATCTGTACCGAATTTCAAGCTACAGTAGTATCGGCTATATGTTGATAAGTCAGATTTAACATTTAAGTATAGGTAATCAGCCATGTAGTTCTTTCATCTTTACCGTTTTTAATTATGTAACAATAACAGACCTTCAGGCCGAGGTGCGATTTTCAACTAAGTGCTGCCTCTACCAATATTTCCTACACGCACACTATTTTTATACCGCAGATAAAAATAATAAGCTTTGCAAAAGGCACCCCAATTCCCAAATCGCATGGAACCTGAAAAAACTGCAGTCCTTTACAGCGTTATTAGTCAAATTTAGGTACCCAAAGGTACTCGTAACTTTACGTCTACTAACTCTA
>LUGF01025751.1:486152-506788 GCA_001625245.1 Calycopis cecrops
CGCCGTTCCATTTCTTGAAGCACCACATCAGGCATCAACAATGGCATCACTTGTGGTTACTTATTCACTCGTCACATTGGTGAAAAATCGTTTAAGATAGAAACGTGCAATCATAGATTTAGAATTATTTTGCATTCTAAATCTATGGATGCAGTAGGAGCTATTAGGTATCTACCGATACCTATTAATACGTGAATATGCAGATGTGTTGCCCTGCTACACCCCATGCCCCCAATAGGCCACCGGTTACTCCACAAACCGTACCAAGCGCGACAGCATAGACATCGCTTTTAAGGCATAGGTATTGTTAGCATATCGTTGAGTTATTCGATGTTATAAGGTACCATGTGAGCGATTGATATCGTCGGCCAAGTCGGCACGACGAAAACTAAATAAAACAAACGATTACATTATGATATCCTTTATTGTTGTTACTACAAATGTATAAAATATCAGTCAGCTTAATAATTTACGACCAATTGCAATATAAAACCACATTGTAAATTATATCAAACTAATTCACCCACTCGTCTTTAGTTGCCTACAATATTTCGGCAGTTACATTCATTTTATTAATTTCATTTTATCTATCCACCCAGGACAGTTGACACATTATTTTTTTATGTTGCATCTCTCTGTGTGTTTTTAATATCAAATTTGTACACGTTTGATATTTTAAAATCAAATTATGGAAAAAAGACATTACCTAATGCGAGTCTACACCATGAAATTTTAGCCTTAACAAGGATTTAAAAAATTACTTTTTCAACATAACATACATAAATCAATCAAAACATCAACGTAGTACTCCGTAACGAAACGTGATAAATGATTAATATTTTTGCTGCCTACGTTATTATAAAATATTTTTTTAATACTTTAAAAGATTTTAAAAAAACTTGTGTTACAAATATAAATAGAATTGTAAATAGACAAAATATATGCATATATTTTGTATTTTTTAATAGTTCTGATTCTCAGTGTTCCAAAATCTAATGAAGTTTGATGTAAACATTCATTTTAACCCTTAAACACTTGACGTCGGTCTAAGAGACTCTGGCAAAGTTATTTTTTTTTAAATTATTTTGTTGCTATGCACGTGGTGCAGCCCTCCGTTCATGTACTTTTTCCCCTCCTCCGCTAGTTTGCGCCACCCACTCGGCAGCTCCAGAGGTGCGCGTTAATTAAATAGTATAGTATATAATATAATGTTTTAATATAATGTTACGTTTAAACATTTATATTGAACTAATAGTGAATAAGTAAAAAATATCATACCATAGTTTCTCATCCTTTACTTAGATCTCAGATTTCCAAGGTTCCTAATATTTTTCCTAACTTTTGTACGTTTATTTTAGGTGATGATTTTAGATAAGTAAATGAATACTTTTAATTAGTTCAAAAACTGATTATGATAAAAACATAAAAAAATGCAGTTATCAATAATATTTAAAATAATAAATAAAAAAGTATGTTAATATACATGGTATAAACGTAAACGGTCTCCCAGACCGACGTCACGTGTTAGTGTAACGGAAAACACGTCAGGTGGCTAAGAGTTAAGTATAGAAATAAATAATTTCTTAATATACCTACAATATGTAAAATTAAATTTTCATATAAAACTTACTAGCGACTAGAATAACATTACAATGTATATTGTACACGATTCGCGAATTGTTTCTAATTTTATAATTAGAAAATAACATTTAATAATTGTGATTAATTGTAGTACTTACGTTGGTTCTCCCAGACCTGGAAGCGTACCGTGACGTAAACGCTTTCCTTAGCGAAAAAAATACAATTAAGGTTAGACGTCTTCGGAGGCATCTAGATGGTCGACAGGATTAGAAGAAAATAAATTTTAATTGTGTTGTATTTTCTTCTAATTTGCCTTTTTTAGTTCTGTTTAAAAGATATTTTTCAATCCAAATCAATCTTCAAAGCCAAATAAAAAACTTATACTTAGCTGCTCAGGAATTCATCCTCTATTTGACGACTAGAGTCTAATATTACAAGCATTAGTTTTAGAACACTGATTTAAATAAAATACATACACAAAATACAAAATCCACTAATAATAAAACAATATAAAAACCAATTTTAGATCATATTACGAGTATATCAAAATTAAATCATTTATTATAAAACCTGACATTTGATATTTACCTACACCTGATATTTGCTTATTTTGTTAATATTCTTAGTCTGGCCATACATACTATTACAATTAAAAATAAAAATATTATTACATTTGAATTTGGAATCTGTCATTTTTATACGATTGTTCATTGTATTTTCTCATTTTGGCACCATTACATTGTACAATATTTTGCGATACTAAAATGGAGTGGGGTGATAAAGAGAACAGAATCGTTGTAATTGCATTACACAACGTAGGTATGGAGCCAAATGCAATTTTTAAAACTCACCATACACTTGGTATTAGTCAAATGTACCGGGCTATTAATACGTACAATGAGAGTTCCTCTGTTTGTGACAGAGAAAGATCTGGCCTTCCACTTAGTGTTCGTATGAAACAGGTGGTCAAAGAAGTAAGGGAAAGAATTCGAGGAAATCCCGTCCGAAAGCAAAAGATTTTATCTCGGGAAATAAGGATAGCATCTAGAACCAAGTCGGGTATTTTAAGAGATTATTAAGGACTTGCAGCCTATAAGACACACACTGGTCATTTCATAACTGATAAATTAAAGATGAATAGGGTGGTAAAATCGAAACAACTACTGAAGCGGTACGCAAAGGGGACCTCCCTCCCCACAGAGAAAATTAGTTTACGGATGAGAATTTTTTTTAAATTTAGCAACATTTTAGTAAACAAAATTACCGTTTTTATGCTCAAAGCCCTAAGGAAGCTTCCCAATTAGTCGAAAGAGTACAACGTGGGCATTATCAGACTTCAGTGATAGTGTAGTGGGATGTTAGCTATGAAGGATTGACTGAGCCATATTTTGTGAAAAAGGTATCAAAACATCGGCTCAAGTGTATCAAAATACCATTCTTGTGAAGGTAGTTAAGCCCCTTAATAATACCATGTTCAATAACCAAATATGGTCCTTCCAGCACGACTCAGCGCCAGGTCATTAAGCCCGGTCCACGCAGTCCTGGTTGGAAGCGAACGTCTCGGACTTCATCAGAGCTGAAGACTGGCCGTCGTCTAGTCCCGATCTTAATCCGCTGGATTTATGATCAGTTTTAGAGAACACAGCTTGCTTTAAAGGCCATGATAATTTGAAGTCCCTAAAAGAATCCATAAAATTGGCAGAGATGAATTTCCCCACGGAATAAGTGCGTGCTTATATTCATAACTGGTCTCAACGTTTAAATGACTGTATGGTATGGCCAATGGAGACCACTTCGAATAAGCTTTTTATATTTTTACTTGTTTTATATTTGTGTATTATACTAACACACTGTAAAAGTAATAAATGTTCTTTGCAATAAAAAAATATATTTCTTTTTTGTAACAGAACATATGGCTAGACTATGGCTCAACTTACACCGAAAGAGCGGCGAAGGGCAGCGAAGCGGAGCGCACTTTCAGTGTCATATGAATTTAAACTTTATTTTCATTTCTATAGTACTTATTACCGAATTCTCGCGACTTCTGGAGCCTTCCAGCGACTTCTCAAGCAGTCGCGGGAATCCCCGCGTCTCGTTCGAGTTTCTCATGCGATAATAAGTATTATAGTAATTATTATAAAGTTGAAATTCATATGACACATAAACTGCGCTCCGCTTCGCTGCCCTTCGCCGCTCTTTTTGTGTGAGTTGACCGTATGAGTAATATAATATGTGCCAAATTTCAGCCTAATCAATTGAATAGTTTTGCATGAATTTTCCTTTCAATCTTTCGCATTTCAATACTAGTAGCTTGTGTTTTTACTTATTTCTGTGTAATTTAGTCAGCGTCTATAAACTCAGATTTTACATTTTAAATTACACCATCATCAATAAGAATTACTTCTGGACATTATTCACTTTTCTAGATAAAGCCAAGACTGAATAAAGACGCCCGAACTAATTCTACTTGTGATAAGGTTACAAGAAAACAGAAACGAAATTGGTTTGTGTTTTCTTCTTATTCGCCATGATATTTAGTTAGCCATAATAGACATGTCTAGCATACTTCTAGAATCCACACGAAAAGCGAGGCACATACTTTATTTTTTTATATTTTTCCCAAGGACAGTTAGTTGCCTTGCATATTGTCAATACCACTTTTCAATTCAGAACATAAGTTTAGTTTATGATGCTATGTAACTTGTTCACTTACACACTAAATATACAATCTAAATGAAATTATCATATTTAAATACCATCTTAATACAGCAGTTAGTGACATTAAAGCATAGTTAATAATACAATAATAGGCTACTCATATAAAAATACTAACGGCTACTTTTATGGGTAACAATTAAAACGTCAAGTATTGAACTGACTCCTAACTACCACATTAATAATGATTCTAATTAACTACTTCCAATCGAAAGCTTTGATCCCGGCATTAAATTTGCCACTTAGCTTCCAATTAGCTAATCTGGAATTTTCATTGGAACCAATAAAACGGGCCCGTAATAACATAATCCTATGCCTCGCATATAGTAAATACATACAATTTAATTAATTAGGTAAGCAGAAAATAAATGACATGTAAAAAAGATTATCTTTTAGAACTTTCATTCATTTTCTAAACTATGGATGCCTTAAAAATTGCTCCATCTACAATAGTTGTTTATTTTGGCACAACGCCTAAAGTTTAATAAAAGTAGGTAATCATCATTAAAATGCTATTTAAGTTTGTGGCATACTTATTACATAGGTATTTAATTGACCAATTAAATTCGATGATGTATTTTATTAGATGCTCTCAATTTTTTTGATTTCTCATTCATTTTTATAGCAATACAATTTAAAAACATACAAGTGTCTAAGCTGTCACACCAAGAGCATATTGTTAGCGGCAACCATTATAATTTATATCAATGATTAACTATTTGAGCCATACACATTAGACATATGATAACCAAGCAACATAAAAGACGTGTTAGTTTAATATTTAAAATCTCTCTAAACTTCTACTAATTAATAATTCTACTACTAAATATAATTCCTCTTGATTCAAAATATATATTAGCAAATGACGTGCTTTTATTTATAAGTCTAAACAGGTCAAACAGGATTAAAATGTTTATAAAAAATCAGATGAAACAAATCACATAATTGAGATCGAAATAGGTATAAAGGCCATCATGCCCTATGTTTGCACTCTACATAGTCTTGACGCGAATATCACATTTATTTGGCTATAATTATACGGCTACACGATAGGCACAGAGTGTGAATTTTAATGAATAAAATGTCTATATTCTTTCTTTTTGGTTTTTATTTCTTGTCTTTGGTTTTTATTTTACATCGCATCATCATAAGAGATTCATCATAGCTGCTACAATATTTTAAGTTATTATGTTGAGCACTGAATTTGAATATGCAAAAGGGATATTTGATTTATTTTAGAATAGTGCACTAAAATCTTAGGATTACTATTTCCTAGTCATAAACCAAACATCCTACACCTATAAAACAATCTAAGATATACCTATTTAATATTGTTTGATAAATACTTGAATCTTCTAAAGCTATAAATCTATCACTTGTATATTATAAATAACACATGAGGTGTATTCTACTCATATGAATTTAGAGATATTAGTATTCACAGGCAAAATAGTAAGGCTTGTGTTTTATTTGCTTTCTACTCAATCTAGACCAAAATAATTTCTGTCTTACGTTAGTAACATATTATTTACACAATACTTAAAATAGATCTATATTATGACTTACGAGTATAATGTTAACATTTAGCAATTAAATAACATTAAAATATATTAGTATTTCAATAATAATATCAATCATAAATAAGAGATTACTAAATACATTTATGGTCTGAATCACTATAAAGGACACAAAGATAAGCCAATTCAAGTCAGCGTCTCAAATCAAGTGGCAAGCTTTAATGTGTCTAATTATTTTGTGATCAAATACTGATTATGTAAAATACATGATTTAAAATATGGTGCATACAACAGCTACCTCAGTTTTGATTCTAAATGATAAAAGTATAACATAGCAAAAAAATAAACAAACAATTATACTGTTGTATATTGTTTTGGTGTGGAGTAACCATGTGTATACATTATGTAAACTATAATACTACATACAATATATACAACACTAATAAAGTAATAAGTAATAAATAATCTTATCAATATAATAGAATTTTAGAAATTTTAGATCTGACACGGTTTAGATCTGGATAACGGGTGGCAGAATGGATTAAAACCATGACCTACATTCCCATACAGAAAACCTTCGGTTAACTGCATACTTTTTAGAATTTTCAATGAAATAACATTTTTTACGATTATGTGGATATTGAAATGTGAATAAATATTATGTTCATATACATGATTAATTAATTATATTTGTGGAAGACTTAATACTTATGTTTATGCGTGATCACAATGGAATCTCTGGTTATGATTATTAACTCCTGAGATTTCCACCCCTGATTTAGATAGCTTTGAATATAGCACACTCTTTTAACTTTAATATACTATTTTCTTTATAGATTATAATATTTATCTTATTGTAGAAATAATATTCATATAAATACACACGGCTCCTTAAAATCATAAGAAAGCTTATCAAGTTTATATCTCTTATAACTTATCATAATTATGCATAATTACGCATAATTATGACTAATGGCAGCTGCAATTGACTAACAGTGCAAAATGTATGTAATAAAGTAATTACTGTTGCCTTTGTTACTTCAATGCCTAATGTTTCTTAATATCATAGCTTTGTATACCTTATTATCAATGACAACGTGTATTATTAAAGGGTAATTTTCAAATTATCAACAGCTTCCATAAGGCTGGGCACTGAATCTACTTTCATACCTTTCTTTCGCAGTCCATTCAGTTCTTCGACTAGATGCGATTTATCTCTGCCAAGGGTTTCCCTGAAAAATATGAATACCTTAATGTATATTTTTATGAAAAAAGTAGGTAATTAATACGAAAGAAACCTGACAAACCAGTAAAATGCTACAGGTCTCGCCCTGAGGGTCCTGATCAGAGGGCAATGAGCACAGGTGGAACAAAACATTAGTTAAGCTTCTCTCTATTACGAGTCAAAGGGGCCATGATAAATTTGCCAAGAGCTCCAAACAATATAGTTATCCCACTTAAAATAATCTGAGGATTTATTATGTTGCTCTTATCAACCTTGTATATGCAATTTCATTTGCATGTTAGTCAAAGCACGATTCAAACTAGCCCAACAGTTCTCTTCTACATCAGTAGCATCGCTATACTGATGTAAAATCAAACATGTCAACAATGAGAACAATTTATTGTATAAATTGATGAAATGTATATTAATGCATCAAAGGAATTTGTGATAACAAAATTAATCAAGTGAGTCACAATTATTTATCATAAGGCATTGCATTGTGCACTATGTACTTTTTGTTCCATTACAAATACAAGGTATTTATAATATTGGATACAATATGACTATATTTTGTAACTTCACACCTATAAATAAATATAGAAATGAATTCGATAAGCAATGTTACTTCCATAACTAATTTCATTTAATTCACACATGCATGCAAAATTTCAGTTCGTTGAGTTATCGTGAAGTAAATCAAATTTAGCTTGCAAAATTTGATTATGTTCTCATCGCTACATTTAATTCATCATTATTTCCACGTCAGTATCATTTTACATTGTCATCTAATTCAGCAAGAAGTATAAATACTTTTAAAATTCCAGCTCAATTGGTAACCAGGAAGTGGATAAAAATTTAATTTGCAAGATTCTCTTACAGACAAATATCAGGATACCAGAATGCCCACTTTTTAGGCAGCAAAATTATAAAAGGTTCTATCAAAATAAAATATAGCTGTTACTTCCTTATAATGTAGTTTTCGAGGAGCTTTGGAGAGCCTGTTTGATATAATGAAACAAAAAACATTTCTCATTTATATAAAATACAAGTTACTTACCATATAGAAATACATGTGTGCAATAATGGTACATATATAAGTAATAAATCTGAATCACTAACAGCCTCATAGCGTCTCAGTGCAAGTTGTGCCCATTTCTCAACTGGGCCAGCTAAAGCCCCACCACTAGAACCAGCACACGCAACAATCCGACAAAGAGCACACAGTACTACTCGGGATCTATCTGTGTATACCTGTAATATGTGAATAAGAGAATTAACATCATATAACATACAAACTGTGTCCCACAGTTTCACTAGTGTAAGCTGTCATTTCCATGAAATTGTTGGAATAAAGTTGAAAATATTTTATTGTTGCACAAATTGTCAATAACAAAAATTCTGGAAATTACATTCCTTGTTTTTTTAAACTACAGCAATGTCTCCTCACTTAAAAGAAATGGGACATAGAGTGATTATTTTTTAAGTGTTCACAAAGAATCAAGAGCTATACAAATATTCTCTTCACTTTTATTAGGCTAGAAAAAAAAGTATGACAAACATTGAAGCTTGGCTATAATGTTGATGTAATGAATATTGCCACTTCTTGATAGAAATTAATAATATCACTTGAATATATATTGAGATTTTTTATTAAATTTCTACTATTTATTTATTTATTTTTACATTTACAACCAATTTTAATTTCTCATCATCAGTTATACAAATGTATACGGCGATTTGATATAAATTTTATGAATTCCATTATCCTTTGGTTCTCCACTGAGATTGTAACTGTATGGAACTTTGGAGTAATATAATATATTCACTGTTGAACTCAACAACAGCTGGAGAGTTTGTGTCTAGTAAAATTTTATGTGTAAAGCCGTATCTAGATTACATATATTTCGACTAACACTACTGGGCCTAGCTGTTATTGAAGTGTACACTAATGTATAACATTTTTCTTTCATATAATTATGCAAATGTTGTTCTTCACCTACCTTATTAAGTAATTTAAAGCTTGTTTCTAAAACAGATAAAGCTTGATCAAATTTTCCTTCATCAATTAATTTTCTTGCATCTTTTAATTCAATGTCTTGGAAAAACGCAATTGATGCAGAAGTATCTCGGAGACGCGATTCAGCTGCTATTAAATCTAGCAATGACTGGAAGGCAGCACCCCTGGTAGATATCAGATTTGGTTCAAAGTTTCCAACAACAATCTGAAAATATTTTATTATAATATTAAGATTTGAATATAATTTAAAAATTGGGGTTTTGCAGGTTGCATTATATAGATTTAGGCTTTCTAAGACCAATAATACAAGTCCCAGCATGTGAAAATTCTTAGTAATTTTTGTAATATAAATTTTTGAAGTTGTGAAATTGTATGGCATTTTTTCCAAAAAATTACATTTATGCCAATAAATGGCTATGGTGTAAAAACTTTGTTTTGTAGTAATGCTAATATATTTCGTATTCAATTTTTAAAAAGAAATGTACAATTTTTTTTGTTTGTTATTTTATGAGTGTGACGAATAATAAGGTACGAAGGTTTGGATGGGAGCTACACTCCCGCTTAAACCTTCAAGGGTTGTTATTTTTTTATTAGCACTCTTTTAAGTGCTGGGCTTGTCTATTTTTATACTTGAATTGATCACTCTTATTTTATTTTTGGATTTTCATGCATTTTTATGTTATGTTGTTGGTTTTCTGGCTATAACTTTCTTTCATTTATTTCTGCACCGGGTATTCAGGGGGTATGAGGGGACCCTCCCCTCCATCCACTTCCCCTTTCAACTCGAAATTCGTACAGACGTATTCTAATGCAACCCCGCTGAAGCATTGTAAGCTTCCTAATTTAAATGTTATCAAGTTAAAACTTTCCATAAGAACGCTATATGTATACTTGAGTTGCATACAGTCTCAATACTTTGACTAACACAAGGATGTTGTAACAAGGTGCTAAATTATCAACATACAAATAAAAGGACTTTGTTTGCTGTACAATGCGTCATAGTCTTACCTTACGTGGAAACGAAATACTGCCTATTAAACTGGAACATTCCTTTTTAAGGCCGTTATATAATTCTAGAAAATGAGTGTATCTTCTCTCTACATTGGCAGGATCGGGGTCAAAAATACTCGATCCAGTAGAATCCTGCCTTACTTGTAACATGTAAGCCACATATTTCTTTCCATTATCAACGCCCTCCACTGATCGCGAAGAAACAATTTCAAATTTTAACATTTCAATAAAATGATTATTCAAATTAACTATAATTAGATGCAATGAAAACTATAAGTTAATTATAGACAAACGAGAAAACTCGCTATGTAGACAAAGTTGAAATTACAAGTGAAAACTGAAAAGCATACAAAGTACAAACAAAGAAATAATAATTGTTTTGACTTTTATTGACATTTGTGGTTGTCACAGGCGACAGTTGACAGTTCATGATTTTTTTTTATTAAACGTAGACAGAGAATAAAAGTATTAGCCACAAGCCATCAACCATATGACAGTTCATGAGCCATCATCCACAGGATTTTTCTCATTCATTTATTAAATAACCTCATTCTGGTTACCGTGAGACCATACTTAGTATGCATACTTTGCCCAAACACGAACAATAAGCAAAACTACCGATACAATTTTTATTTTAATAAATGGCGACTTTGTGTCGTGCCTAGGGATAAGTAGAATATCTGTTTGGTAACATGGACAATTACAATCGCAGTTAATTGCGTTCAGACGGTTGTGAGCTACCGTCAAAGTAGCATCGTCGAAAGTGGTGCAAAAACCGTATTCGATTTTTTTATCCTGCATTAACAAGAACCGCTGCGCAGTTAATGTTCATTATTATTAATGCGTAAAGCATTAATTGATTCATCTTTTCGTGGTATTCTTCTTACTTCTTGATATTCGTCTTAATTAGCAATAAAATTGAGTGAGCAAAGTTGTAAGCTTCTTTATTATCAGTGGTCGACAACTTTGGCCATGGCAATTGCTAGGGTGGACAAGACTTAAAAAAAAACAGGCGCGCTCTTTTCTTTTATTTATTTTTTATACCTAGTTTTTTTATAACATAAGGGGGCAAACGAGCAATCAGAACAATTTTCATCACTACCGACGCCCATAGACATGCGCATAGACGATATAAGACGATTCACGCCGGCCCATCGACTGCAACTTTATAAGGCGCAGGTCCGCCCGCATATGGAGAACCTTTGGGCAGGGGCCCCGCAACGGCAACGGAATTGGGCCGGCACGACTGGGGATGTACCTCTCGCTCACTTGATACCAGCGTAAAGTGACAGCGTCGCTGTCGCGTTTTGGGGGGGGGACGATAGGAGGGAAACGCATCTATGTAACAATCATGCGAAAGTCCAACTGCGTCGGTACTCATCAAAAGGCTCTGATTTCTCGTTTGCCCCATTATGCTATAAAAAAAAATGTTCGGCTTAATACCAGCAGCTGAGTACAATCACAAGACATTGCGACTGAACTCAAAGTTCCACGCCCACTACCTTGACCAAGGGTTCTTCAAGAAAAGATCACACCTTAAAGGTCGGCATTTGTTAAAGGCCGACAATGTATTTCCAAGGTACGTATCTCCACACCTAGGTGGTAGTCACTAATCACCTGCTCGTTTGCGTTTAAAAAAAATTAAAAGATGATTTTTTCATTATTTTTTTAATAAATGCTAATGCCACATATTATATTAATGACGAACGGATAAAATAAAAGCCATTTCTTCCTCGGTTGTGTCGACCCAATTCAGCAGCATGCAAGCATGCAGTGTGGCACTACCTCATACTAAGTCTTAATATTTATTCGTTTCAACCGATTAAAATTATTAAAATGTATTGAAATCTAATTCTTTATATTTAATACGTACGTTGAATAGAACAAACGGGATAGGTAAATTTTTTAATTAAATAAACAATAAATATTAAGACTAAGGCAGGACCTATTTTAAAAAAATATAACCCTTAAGCCTTTCGAGATTACAAAGTAATGTAGTAATAATAACTCAATGAGTAATATAAATGTTATAAAAGTATAGAAAGTCCATTGACCGATGAGACTAGGTTGTACAGCTATATAACAATACTCTATGACAAATAGAAGTGGAGTCAATATTTAATATACTTAGTCTGGCCATAAATACCTACAATTAAAAATAGAAAAAAATTACCTTTGAATTTGGAATCTGTCATTTTTACACGATCGTTCCTCGTGTTTTCTCATTTTGGCGCCAATATATTGTACAATACTAGACGATATTAAAATGGAATGGGGTGATAAAGAGAACAGAATCACTGTAATGCAATCATTACACAAAGTGTGAAGTATATAAATGAAATTTTTAAAACTCTCAATGCACTTGGTATTAGACAAATGATTGTGTGCTAATAATAGGTACAGTGAGACTTCCTGTTTGTGACAGAGAAATATCTAGTCGTCCGCGTAGTGTTCGTACGAAAAACGTGGTCATTAAGGGAAAGAACTCGAAGAAACCCTGGCCAGAAGCAAAAGATTTTCTCTCGAGAAATAAGGATAGCACCTAGAATCATGTCACGTATTTTAGATGACTTAGCAGCCTGTAAGAGACGCACTGGTCATTTCCTAACTGATAAATTAAAGATGAATAGGATGATAAAATCGAAACCACTACTAAGGCGGTACGCCAAGGGAGGTCACAGAAAAATTTTGTTTACGGATGAGAATTTTTTTACAATTGAGCAACATTTTAACAAACAAAATGACCGTATTTATGCTCAAAGCTCTAAGGAAGCTTCCCAATTAGTCGAAAGAGTACAACGTGGGCATTATCCGACTTCAGTGATAGTTTGGTGGTGTGTTAGCTGTGAAGGAATTACTAAGCCATATGTTTGTGAAAAAGATATCAAAACAACGGTACAAGTGTATCAAGATATCATTCTTGAGAAGGTAGTTAAGCCCCTCAATAACACTGTTCAATAACTAAGTATGGTCCTTCTAGCCAGACTCGGCGCCGGGTCATAAAGCTTGGTCCACGCAGTCTTGGTTGGAAGCGAACGTCTCGGACTTCATCAGAGCAGAAGACTGGTCGTAGTGTAGTCCCGATCATAATCCGCTGGATTACAATTTGCGGTCAGTTTTAGAAAAAAACAGCTTGCTCTAAAAGCCATGATAATTTGGAGTCCCTAAAACAATCCATACGATAGGCAGTAAGCAATTTCCCCATGGAAAGAGTGCTTGCTTCTATTGATACCTGGCCTCAACGTTTAAAGGATTGTATTGCAGCCAAGCCAAGCCAAAAAAGCTTATTCGAAGTGGTCTCCCACTTCGAATAAGCTTTTTATATTTTTAATTGTTTTATATTTGTGTATATTTGTGTGGAAAATCATGACTGCAGCGACAGGTCGTGACGACATGAAGCGACTACACGTCGTCCGCTGCTGCGTCATGTCGTCCGCTTCCAACCTGTACCTTTATTCATACATTATTAATTTTAAGCAGCTAATTTATGCTACAATTGTTGAGAACCTTAAAAAATCTATGAAAACAACTTGCATATGAGCACTGTTTACACAAAAAAAAACTAGCAGTTGACAAGTATGTCAGTGCAGCCACATTTAAATATAGATAAATGGATATTTATTAAGAAAAGAAAATTGCTCGAATTAAAATTTACCTAATCCTACTAATACTACAAATGCGAAAGTTGTACCTATGTTTCTTTGTTTGTTTGTTACTCCTTCACGTAAACACTGCTGAACCGATTTTCATGAAATGTGGCACACAGATAGAGAGTAACTTGGATTAACACATAGTTTTTATCCTGAAAAATGTTCCTATGGGATGCCATGGGATGGTTTTCTATTTTCCAAGGGATCGAAATTTACACGGGTGAAACCGCAGCTAGTTAGGTATAATATATTATTATATTCCACACCACATATAATAAAGAATATAAGGTCTAATTCAACGATCTATGTCTCCAAACACTATGTCAATAGTAGCTATAAGGATTGCAATATCAGCGAGCATTAATTGTCGACTCATGAATGTCAGTCCTTGTAAATGGGCGTACGAGCACGGCCGTATGTGAACCCGATAGGGCTTGGAAGTACCATCAGACACCATGTAGAGACCAAGTTCGCCTTTTGGACATTCGACAGCTGTATACGTTGCACCAGGCGGCACCACATATCCTTCTGAGCATAATTTGAAATGATGAATCAATGCCTCCATAGACGTCTTCATTTCGGCCCTTGGGGGCATTGATATTTTAGCATCATCAGTTTTAACTTCACCTTCTGGCATTGTGTCAAGCACTTGATTGACAATTCTGAGAGACTGGCGCAGTTCACTCAATCGCACTAAGTGACGATCGTAACTGTCACCAAAAGTACCCACTGGTACATCAAAATCATATAAATCGTAACCATCGTAAGGGTGAGCTATGCGGATATCCCATTTGACACCCGTGCACCGTAGCATGGGACCAGTGAACCCTGCAGCTATTGCTTCACGAGCCGATACAGCTCCAATCCCGGCTGTCCTCTGGTAGTACAATCTATTTGCTGTACAGAGATCCTCGGTTTCATCGCATCGTTCACCCATTTTCATACACAGTTCGTAAACATCGTCAAGGAAGCCTATAGGTATGTCTTGTGAAACACCTCCAGGCCTCACGTACGCGCAGTGAACACGTGCTCCACAAAGCCTCTCAAATAGCTCGTAAATCTTTTCTCGTTCTTCGCACATCCAAAAGAAGGGCGTAATGCCGCCTGCATCGAGAATAGTTCCAGAAATGTTTAATAGATGATTCGCTATCCTAGAGAGCTCAGAGCAAAGGACGCGAATAGCTTTGGCCCTTGGGGGTACTTCGATATTTAATAGACGTTCCACGGCAATCGCAAATCCCTGCTCGTTTGCAAGTGGTGATACATAGTCGAGGCGGTCCATGAACGGGAGACTTTGATTGTAATGTTTGTTTTCCATAAGTTTTTCTGTTGCTCTATGAAGAAATCCTATATGAGGGTCAGCTCGCACTACCGTTTCACCGT
This sequence comes from Calycopis cecrops, assembly GCA_001625245.1. NCBI lineage: Eukaryota > Metazoa > Arthropoda > Insecta > Lepidoptera > Lycaenidae > Calycopis > Calycopis cecrops. The sequence continues at coordinate 501,252 of LUGF01025751.1, forward strand.
CTAACTCCAAGATGAGACGGAGCACCCCGTGAGCAGCGGGATGTTGTGGCCCGAAATTAATTATCATGTTCCTTAATTTCCTTTCCACAGGAAATACTCTAGAGTCGTATATCACTTTATAATACTTATTTATTTCTTCCGAACTTTGATAGGCTACTCCAGTGAACTGACTTATGAAGTCTTTATCAGGCAACCATCTATGAGCTCGCAACACTGCATTTAAATGTATGCTGCGAAATTGTTGGAAATTACACAATCCATGTATTTGTTTCAATAGCATCATTTTTATTAATTACGAAGCTTAAATTACTAGTAATAATGAAAATTACGAAAGTTTTACGATATCTTAGAATGACAGCTAATGTCAAGTAAAAAACAATTTTCGAACCAGTAAATATGCTGTTATCTATGATCCGAACTGTTAAAAAAAAATTGCAAGCGCTTTGTAGTTTCTAGTTGTAATAATGTATTAACCGTAGTAATTTATTAAAATCGAAATTTCGTAAGTTTAATTTTGTTAATAAACAAAATCACTTCATTTCATTTGTTTTATTTTGTGCCCAAAACGGGTTGGCCATTATAACTTACCGGGCAAAGTGATTACCTAGGCATGCAATTTTAATTAAATTACCCATGTGACATGGGTATTATGTATACAGGCCGGTAACTATTCATAGGGACCGGATTTCTCTTGACCGTAACATAATATGCTACAGTCGGTATCTCGACTTGAAATACGGTATTGTAGGGTAAAGTTCGACGACAAAACGTCCACACAACATTTTGCATTACACGTTACTGACAAGAGAACAACCCGACTAATCCGGTCAGCTAGTCTAACGAATATAACTATAGTATATAATTATCTCTAGGTTTCCCCCTCCATGGGCCACCAGAATCTCACACAACGCTCGAACGTGTTTTGGGTACCTCCCTGGTCCTGGCGGCCCAATGAGCATGCCGCTCTTACAACTCGGCACTATAACTTGGCATCGGGGGAATGCGGCGAAGTAAATGGACGCAGATGAAGAACTGGCTCCGATTTCTCGTTTGTCCCCCTATCCTTCAAAAATACTGCCTAATTAACCATAATATCTATATTTCTGCTCTTAACTTTCATTTTTGTGTTTTTTACTACGATTACAGGAGAATATTTTTATTGACCTTTATTAACTTTTAAAGATTTAAAGAACTTTAATATGTGCTACACATTATGTAATCTGCATTATGTTTGGTGTTGGATAATGGATATAAAGGTGACGAAAAGAAACTACACATACTTGCTCATTGTATATTTCACTTTAGTATATCTAGAGCTTACACGACATTTGATTACAGGTGGAAACAGCAGCTACAACATTTGTAATATTAATAACATTTGAGGGTTAACTGATTCATACGATTCCCTCTCTCCTCTTCCTTAGCTTACCAGCCCCTCTGACTGGGACCCGCTGCGGGCACCTGGCATTTTGCCAACTTGCCATATTTACGCTAAGAATATAAGTCTCGACTATAGGTACAGAATAAGCTTAAGGCGCGAGCGCCGGCTATGCAAAAGCTGCCGCGTTTCTAAGCCAAGTCATAATTTACTTTCTAAAGGTAGAGAACATATTTGATGAGAGAAAACTGAATCTCTCTTTTAATGTGTAATTAAAATTGTCGGTCATTTAGTTTTTTTTAGTTCTAAATAAATGTCGATTTCCTTTAGATTTTCAATTAAAAATAAATAAGATTTTATCTTATTCTCATCTCACAAATAACTTAACATAGACTCATAGATAGATATAACTCATAAGACTATGCAGGTAGGTACTACGAGTATAATGTTACCTTGCATAGGGTTATTCATTTGGACCTCGTGACTTCACAACACTTATACAGCCAGCAAAAATATTTCGAAATAATTAGACATATTACCTACTACCTAATGTAAAAGTAAAAAAAAACATTTAAGTAATAAGTTCGTATTCGAGCTGGTAACGCTTGCAAAATTTGTAGTTGGGCAGATTTGATGATCCAGGCTATGACAATATACTTAAGAGCGACAGCGCAGGAGAACTTTAGACACAGACAGAGAGAGCAGCGGCTATCGGCAATTTTGCGACTGCATCGAGGCTGCAACCTGCATCACAGTTTAGCGACTCTTTGCATTTAGTCGCGGTATCGGAATCGAGCGATTTAACGACTGCTCTGATGCTCGGTACGTCACTCGCAGCCGCTTTATTACTACGCAGCCTTCGGCGTTTTTAAGTGTGCGCTCCCCAGCGTCTGGTCGCTGCATTCAGCTTCTAAAAAGCGTCTAATTCGCCGATCGCCGATGATAAAGGTTGCATGTATGCGTTGGCTCTAACCCAAAAGTATTCTGTTGCGTAAGGTGCTCTTTTATATACTACGTGACACAAGTCCGAAGTCTGATTCGTTTTTTATGACATACTTTATCGACAAATGTTTTCATTTTCTTACATTACATGAACTCAAAATATAAGACACTTATAGGAACAAAGTTAAGTAGTTATAAAAAATTGAGTACGTACTCCAATTGAAAAAAAAAACTTTTTTTTTCCTTGACCTTGCCCTACCTAATTATTAAAACAATAATACCGCGAATGTTATAACACTTGGTGCCACAGGTAGACTCATCGCCGAAACACTACTTTAATTTATTAAATCATCTTATTGTTGCTTTTTACTTTTGCATTATTTAAAAAACTACAATGACTAATTAAAACGCGTAGTATCAAAACTAAATGTCAATAGAGTTACATATAGATACTCGTATTAAACATATAAGTAGATATAAATATGATCCCAACGCAAATGCTCGCAAACTCTTTGTTTCACGTGTAAAAATATTAAGGTATATATATTATGTAGGCCTATAAAAATGAGGCTTATGTGGTTATGAAATTATGGAATGTTTCAGATCTTTGATAAGAATTACTTTGGACGAATTAAACGACAGACACCTTATACTTAGGTACCCGTTAGCCTAAAAACTAAGTAAAAGCAGTATATTATATTCATAAATACCTATGGAATAATGTTTCATTACAAAATATTTTTTTATTGAATTTTAGACTGTACAAAAATGCTGACTGGTAGGTAAGAAGCAGATGTTAGGTAAGCTTATTTAATAAACATTAATGTACTTGTTTCATGTTATTTACCTACTCAAGCTCTAAATTATCGGAACGAAATGCTAAAATACCTATTGCTTTAATTTTAGATTTTTTTTCAATAAATATTTTTAGTTATTAACAATATGGCAACAATAACTATGATAGCTAAGTTGTTATAAAACAAAACTTCTTAAGATAAAAAGAGAGCTATATGGAGGTAGCTTACGTATAATAAAAAATAATGTTTTCTACAAAACATGACATTTACAATAGATATCAGTGACGTGGAGGCATTTATTTTTTTGAATAAGGAATTGAATAATATTACTTTTTTATAGATATTTTATACATATAACTTAGTTGTCATATATTATGGTGCAGATAACTGTAATATCTTATACCACTCATGTCTCAAACGGCAAAGCGTCACTTAGCAAAGATTTTCCTACTATATACGAATAACATAACTACGCCAAATTGTATGTCAATCAAACAAAGAGTTCTTAGATGAAATGAATGGGCAAATTAGTAGTTTTTCTTGTATACTTATTAAATTAACATAAATTAACTTAATGATCAGTGAATTAATACTATAAATAATATAAAATAGTATTTGTTCTCAATTTGCTACGAGTTGGCGGAAAAGAAACTTGAGATGTTGTTTTCCTTTCCGCAAAATCCCTAGATTTGTAGGAACTAAGTATTCATAAATAGAAATGATTAGTTATTAGATAAGCTACATTATATATAGTATAGCTACATACAAAACATAACGCTTCGTCCACAAATATGTTGGTCCTTTACAAAAGATCTTAAATGAACACAATAATACACAGTACAACTATACACAGTACGTCATACATCGAATTCGCTAACAAGATTCACGTTCATTCGGACATTTTCTCCGCTGTTTCAATGTAATTGCATGAACACAACTTCTGTAGGAACCTCAATAGGTGGCCGGAGAGGCAGTCGTAGCATTCCGGTTTGTTCTCCCACTTGACACACACGTAGTACACAGGGATGCCGGATAGGAGGATGGCGAGCCCGATGGCCGTGTCCATGGGTTCCGTGATTGCGGGGATGACCACCAGGCAGCCGATGGCGACGAGGAAGATGTAGGGGATGACGACGTTCACCTTGATGGGTCGCGGCATGTCCGGCCTGGTCCGCCGGAGCCAGAGCATGCCCACCACCGATATACCCACTGACAGCCAGAGGGTCTGCGAGAAGTAGTTGATCAGGGCCAGCACGTTGCTCGTAGTCAGCATGAGTAGGGAGAAGAAACACTGGAAATTAACAAAAGATACATTAAGTGTTCATGTAGCTAAAAAGTGGCTCGGTAACTCATTGAGATTTTTAATAATAAATAAACAATAATAAATATCTGTGGACTTTACACACCACGTTAGCCTAGCCCAGTGATAAGTACCGTAAGGACTTGTGTTAAAGACAACGGAATATATTTAATATGCTTTTATAAATTTAAGAAATTTTATTTATTTAACATTTTTATCATAGAAATACATATAATACATAGATAAACATCCATGAGCAAGGCGGGATTCGAACCCGCGAACCCCAGCCTGGTCGTCTTAGATTAAACAATTATTATTGCTTCCTTTTTTTTTTTGTTTTCGCAGGGGAATGCCTTTACGCACGCTACCCAGGAGCCCGGGTGGCTTAACCCAGTACAGTGTCGGGCTCGATAACTGGGTTGCCCCTACCGACTAAACCCCTGCCTTCAGCCGCTATCATTGGAGGGCTCCGGATCTAAAAGCAACAAGGGCGCCCCCAGCGACAGGCTGGCCTCGGTGAAAAGGCCAGACTCTTCTTCCTTAGGGACTGTCCGGCTGCCTTTGAACAGTCCCTAACTCCACGTTGGAACCGTGCAATGGAGTCAGGTTCCCATCCTAACCCCTGGTCCCAATGCTCCAACGGAGCACACCACGCCGGTCGCCCGAATCCAAGCCGCCAGAGGGACGGGTGAAGGACTTCCGGCATTGGCTGGTCCTATTATTGCTTCCTACATTAGAGTGGTTTATTACTTTTTACTTCAGGACTTGTTTGTAATTCATTGACATTGGATCAAGCAGTAGCAAAGGCGTTTATTTTCAGGAGTCATGTTTATCCGGAGTTATATTTGACTGACTACGACTACTGACTTTACGATGTTTCTTATCAGCTCCTTTTTTTTACTGATAACCTGTGTTTGGACTACACGTTATCTCAACGCAGTCACGGGTACACGTTAATTGATTCCGGTAAATTCCGCGCTCGGCAGATAAGTGAGACGGATTTGTTGTACGTAAGTTTGTACAAATGTAGAAAAAGTAAAGTAAACCTAATTTACAACTGGGCTATTTTCTTTTTAATCAAAAGACATTACTTAACTACTATTATTATAAGTAGGTATAT
>LUGF01025751.1:526929-537411 GCA_001625245.1 Calycopis cecrops
TTTATCAAGTAAAACCGAAGTTTTCATATTAGGCTGTTGTAGGCATTTCCCACGCTCTTAATTAATGTAATCTTGGTTGACGTTTAAAAGTGGGTCATATAAATTTAAAATTTTCAACGGAGACTAATTTTTCAAATCATTATGAACCTCCAGGATTTTTTCAGTTATTATTTTTTCCATAAGAGTAAGAGTAACAACGTGTTAATGTGTATAAATCGCTTCATCTTATTGGATATGGATAAAAATAATTTGGCAGAGTTGTTGCTATACGAAACAAAATGTCGCTACATTTTACGTGTTGGCAACAGTTTCAATTAATATTATACGATAGTAATTACTTTTTATTACTTCATTACAAAGTCGATAACGCAGGTCAAAGTTTGTTGCAAAATAGGATATTCACATAATCATTATTATTTAAGTCGTATGATTGTTTTCATGGCCTATATTTTTATTCTTTAGGTCTTATTCATATACACCTAAAGAAAATATGATATACTAGCTGCGCCCCGCGGTTCCACCCGCGTAAATTTCGATCCCGTGGAAAATCATCCCATGGGATCTAGGAACATTTTTTGGGGATAAAAACTATCCTATGTGTTAATCCAAGTTACTCTCTATGTGTTTGCCAAATTTCATGAAAATCGGTTCAGCAGTTTTTGCGTGAAGGAGTAACAAACAAACATACAAACTTTCGCATTTATAATATTAATAGGATAAGATGTAAATCAGCAGTAGGTACTAACTACGAGACGTTGTTATTTTAAAATTAGTCAGAAGCCCGCGAAATACGAAGAAATACAAAGAATTTTATGCTATAATAGTTCTGCGGTCTGATAATCGTAAATTCAACGATCTTAGTTCAGGTTTATATGTAACCTTTGTAACTAATAATAAACATTCTCGTTTTATTAAACCTTACATACCGCAACCTTGCAATAGCGCAGTTTTTATAACCCCGTCCTAATTTATTGCATATTGCACCTTCAATGCAAAAGTATTTGATTGTAAAAACAAATTGCATTATTGACACATATTATTGAACGCTGTAACCCACTTCTCTATTCTTCTTATCGGGGTAATAAGTGTACCTAGGTACCGCCGCGCTGTGAAGCCCGCGAAATCTGGGGCAAGAAGGTTTTATATAAAGGCAGTTTCCACAAAATCATCTAGATTCTAGATTGAAATTATATAAGTCTTTTATCTGATCATGTTACTTTAATGTGGAGTAAAAAATTTCGTAATTCGAGCACGTATAAAACAGGAAAGATCATTAAAAAAAAGACGAACTGACCGATAAGTTCTAACAACGGGTAAAATCCGTGTGATAAACTGCACCGGGTATGACTTACCCGTAAACAAGTTAGGCAAATTCAAGTAGTATTTTTTTTTCTGGCCTTAACTTTTATTGTGGAAGCGATGAGAAACCCAATACAGCTTGATCGGATTACTATGAGAAGTCGGGTGTTTGGGGTCGAAAGGTGAACCGACGCGCCACTCTCCCGCTTAATGATCTCCTGTGGTCTCTATCCACTGTATCTGTGATAGAATTTTGACATAAGGTTCAAGCAAAGTATGTCGAAATCCTATCTCAAGTGGTGCTTAAATTTAATCATTGATTAAATATAGAGAAAGGCAGTGAAATAATAATGTAATCTACAAATATTATGAATGAATAGAGGCACTTTTATTTCGAGCATCGTCATTATTATCCCATGATTTCCACTTAATGTATTTGCTCATTATCTATCAAGAATGAGTAACATGTACGTTAATGAATGCAAGTAGCAAGGAACAAGGAGTGATGACTTTACAGAAGCGAGTTTAACGACTTACGATATTACGGACGGTAATAAGCATATCGTTCGGCTGGCGCCACACATCTCTGCGCTACTTCAGCGTTCAAAACCTTGTCATTTTACTTTTACTGATAAATATTAAATATGATACTACAGATATTCTGATGAATATATAAAATTATACTATATTATACAAAAATATATAAATATACAAGGTTGATAGAAGCGAGAGGCGTTAAATTAAACTATAAGTGCCTACAGTTAATCCGAAACTATTAAAAAAAATACGACACGAATAAATTCGTAAATTCGTTAAATAGCGAAAAAATGTATCATACTTTGTAACCTTGCACGGGGTGAATGACCCAATCTGCCCATACTCGCGAATGGCCGAGGATACAGCGTGTCCGAAATGAGAGAAAACTTTAAAAAAATCCTGTGGCTAAACTATTGCTCCGATTGATCTGATTTTTGTTGTGTAGCCTGGAAATGATACTCTAAATAGGTATGTGATTTCATTTATCCCCTCTTGCTTTTGTCAACGTTGTATAGCAACTATTACAAGAAAGTGAAGTACTTTAATAGGTAACTAGCGATCCCGCGAAGATCGATATTCGATCTAAGCGAAAATTTTTTGTAATTATAAACTAAATATCATATAACATGTTATGTCATCGTGCATCGTAACTAGTAGAATTTTCAACACTTACAAAAGACGCATAGAAACTTCATCAATAATTACGTGTGTCTTATTATATATCAATGTGTCAAATGAATGGTAGTGTGTGTAAAGTTTTATTTATTAAATTAAAGGACTTTATAAACATAAATCTCTTACACGTAAAGTATAAGGGTGCCAAATGCCGTACTCCTTCGTCCGCGCAATTTCGTAAAAATGTTCACGAAGTTTTTGCTTCACGTATTAATATATAGATATTATGAATGTCACAAACTAGCATAACCTTCTTTATACTAAATGCTAACTAACAAATCGTACAAAAGACTACAGCGTAACTGTATGTTTGTTGTTGCTGGTGTTAAATGTTATATAGAGAAAGGATTATTTCTTCTTGTGGTGAATCTAGTAGCGTAATAATATCGCCGGATCCTGTGGCAAATTTAAAGAATCTCCTATGTACACTGAGAAACTTAACTAATGAATACATATTATGTTCCACTTGTGGGCATTATTCCTTGACTTCCCTTCCCTTGACCCTTCGGGGTGGGAATTTTTTCGATTTACCTTCCTATTGATACACACCACATAGTCTTTAGTGAGCGCCTCCAAATTTTCTATGCAGACCAATCATTTTAAGGTCACGCCAAAAGACTAGCGCGACCAGCTTTCTGGGTACGCCCAGAAGGGCGAAAGCCCTACTTTCTTTGACGGATTGAGTGTTTGGAATGTGAAAGTAAATTAAAGCTTGTAAAAACGTCACGAGCTGCTAAGATTTTGTTAATCTCGGTTGCCCTTATAACGTTTAATGCACACTTCGCTACTCTAGATAAAGATTTAGACCAAGGTGACGCGACATTTACATGAAATTAAAACAGTCTATTGGGGCAGTACAGATTGATAAATGAGCTAAGAATATCTTGACACATTTGAGACATAGTAACACAAATATATTTGATTAAGTAGGTAACCCTGTCTTACTGACCTGTGTTAACTGTAAACCTAACTAAATGGTCTGTGGAGGGGGGAGGAGGAAGGAGGGCAAGGGCAGGTTAAGAAAATGACTTCGGCTGCTCGTTTTTGTCCTTACTGAAAAAATCTATTAAGAAAATCTACTCAGTACTAGCTGTGTTCCGCTCACCTACCTGCAGCAGTATTTTTTTTTCTTTTTTTTTTTGGGTATGTGGGACTCAAGAGCCAGCAGACTTCTCCCCATACCCACTAAACCCCAGCGGTATGTGGTACCTGCAGCAGTACCTACACAACAGAGACTACCTACTTCCCATATGAAATATTCACGGTCCAACGTCTATGGGTCCAATAATTTTCGGCTAACTCCAGTGAAAGCAAAACAATTATGATATATATTATATACCTATAGGCTAAATGTGTGAGGTATTGTGCTGTAAAATTTTGTCAGTCTTATTTATATTCCTACTGGTTGACGGATCTAACATATAGGTATGCTTATACTTAACAGATTGGTATGTAGTTTCGAATTTGTTTGTGTATAGTATATTATGAACAATATTTTTCCGATCTTGTGTACGGTTGCGGAAAAAATATTTCGGGTTATCCGTTAATTGCGGATAGTTTCGTTTGAGTTGTAGTTGTGTACCTCCGTGTATGTTATGTTTATAAGCAGGTAAGTAAGTAGTATGTATATTACGTAAAAACATTTGTTACAGGTATATTTATGTATTTTACTTGGTTACGTAGTTGCATATCATTATTAATAGTGGACGTTTAGTGCTTACGATTAAATTAATTATAATTGAACCTACATCAGGTATTTATATTCGTGACGTTCGAATTTCGATTCGGTTTTCCCAAAAACGGTGTTCCGTGAAGTGGACGTAATGGTGGAAAAATTAATATCAAAATGAACCTCGTTTGCTGATTTTATTGGCGTTTTAATGATCTCTTGTAAATTCAAATACCTTTTCATTTTATAGCATGATAAAATTTGTGAGCAATACACATATAGCTCTAATAAAACATTACAGTTATATCAGGCTTCGCATTACAAATTATAAAAAAAATTTAGTAATAATGATGAATGTTTCTTTATCTACACTAATGTTGTAACATTCTACTTATGTTTTCAATACTTGACTTATAATAGCTATTGTTATAGCTCAGACAACAAAAAACTCAATTTAAGCAATTTGACATGATGTTATAATATCCAAATCGATATCGTAAAATCTCATTATAACACTGTGTGAGAGCGAGAGAGAGAGAGTGAGTGGTGAGAGAGCCTTATGTAAAAATCCTTAACAGCGCGCGCTCGCTCCTGATTGGCCCTGCGCGCGCTGCAGCTACGCTCTCATTGGTTAGATTTTAATAGCGGCCAGTTCGACAATACACGTACGCTTGAATTTAATGTTTCGCAATGTTTTATTAATTGATTAATTGCATTAGTGAAGATAAAGTAGTGTATGCAACTGCATATAACACGGACTCTCTCGTCAACTATTTTGAAACAAGCGAAGCGAGTTTCAAAAACTCACACTCGTGTTTTAATACCCTTCATTATACGACAGTTGCATAAACTACTATTATAGCATGATGTGCTATTTGCTTACAAGATAATTATTGTACACAGACAATTATTATAAATACTTACCAACCACGATTTTTTGGGTTCCGTAGCCAAATGGCAAAAAACGGAACCTTTATAAATTCGTCATGTCCGTCCGTCCGTCCGTCCGTATGTCACAGGCATTTTTTTCCGAAACTATTGGGCCTTTATAGGTTGATATAAACCGGAGGTGCTCCCCTTTATATTTTTATTTATTTATTTTTATTTTTATATCCATACATAGAACTGAATCTAAAAATTTCTTGAGTAGCTATATTATGAGTAGATTACTTAGCTTTACGGGTATACGATACAGTAATAAATATTTGCATTGTTATCTCTACATAAACATCTACAATGTTTCGAAACAATTAAAACATATTATACAATATAATATATCGGCGCGAAGACGACTTGATTTATTAAAATAGCACAATTGTTTGTGAAAGTGTAAATTCTTGAATGTTCTTATCGCAATTATTAGCTTAATTAGTTGAACACGTGTTACTTGCAATATAAATTATCCGCATTGTACGACGAGGCATTCCCAGTCATGACAGCTCTTAAGAACTCTTCAAGCTCCAAGACATCGTGTCGGCCACTTTTTAGCTGCCGCGCGTGAGCTACTCCCCTCCATCAGAGGTGGGGAGAAGAGGACACCCGGTGTCCTCTTGGCCAAGATAAAAATAGCATACCTAACTATTTTTAAATCGTTATCGGGATGCCTTCTCCCATCAGAGGGAAAGAGGGCGGTCAGCCACCCTATCGACCACAAATTATAGAGGCACGTCTCCAATGATGAGCCTCTCATATAGATGAAGCTGTATCGGCCTTCGCCTTTAGCATAGATTCCGAATAAAAAAATAAAAAAAGACGAGGCATCATTCTAATCGCAGTAGTCGTACAGTGTGGAGCTTTCTGAGACAACATTACGCTGCCCAGATAATAAAACTGAGCTATTAAAAGTCGGAATAGTATTACATATTTGAAAACTTGTCATGAACCAGCATCATCCTGTAGTTGTTGACGTCAGCAGTGCTGACGTCCCCCTTTTAAAAAGCATGGCTGAGGTATCTGCCTTGTTATAATATATTATGTTTAAAAACACGTGCAAAACATTTTTGAACTCGCATATTGGAACATTACATACAAGCACTTAATTAATAAATAGATTTCAAATATGTGTTAATTGAAAAGGAAATAATAATATTAAGTTCTGGAGAGCGATTAAATGAGAGGATTTTAATTTCTTGGCTGGCACCGAACTCGTAAAAATATTTTTGTTACCTCGCCAGCTAATAAATTTATAAAGTTGCTTTCGTTTTTTTTTAATTAGTTTTATTTCGGAAACTAAAAAGATATTGAACGGTTTTTAAGAAACAATCTACGTCTCAACAAGATCAGTTTATTAGTTTCGTAATGTGTGAAATAAAATCTAAGAAGTAAAGATTATTTAAAAAATTAAGCTCGTTCATACGCGTAAAACGAGATTTAGTTTGACGTAATATTGTATTGTCACTTGTTGATGGAAATTCATATTATACTTTATTAAATAATATACTTTTTTTATTTTCTAGAATTTTTCTAGAAAATTTTAGAATTTTAGTTATTAAAAAGTGAAAATATAAAAAAAAGTATATTATATAAACGAGATTTGCCAACGAGTTCCCAGAATATTAATGTTACATACATCAAAACTTACTCACATAAACAAACAGCAGCTAATAACTTCACGGCATTCTGCGGTGGCTCACAATCTGGGAAGAACGGCTTCACCACGTAGTGGCCGAAGGTCAGAGCCACGATCGCCTGCGTCGTGGGTCTGATGATGAGCAGAGCTATCCACATCCTCAAGAAGGCAGGCAGGGGGCCGAACGCCGTGTAGATGTACGCGTAGTCTCCCCCCGACCTCGAGATGGAGGTCCCGAGCTCTGCGTAGCACAGCGCTCCCAGCGTCGACAGCAGGCCGCATAGCAGCCATATTAGAAGTGACGCGCCTACAGATCTGAAACGAATATTTTTATTAGAATTTAAATGGTAAGAGGTGGGAATCCGAATCTGTGGCCGGGGTAGCTTTGAGGTTGGGCGATGGTAGTCACAAAATGGCACCGATTGCTTGATTGTCCGTCTAATGCCCAAGATACAGATCGAAGATACAGATTATAGGGATAATATAGCTTGGATTCCAGTCTCTCACAAATATTTGTCTATAAGTATATTGTCATCGTTCTTATTTAGGGCTGTCTATTAAAGGGCTAAATTATGTCAAGTTTTTCTATTATAAAAAGGCACAGAAGTATAATAAGGTTTAAGAACCCCAAGCAAGCAGCCTGTCAAATCTATCTAAGAAGGAGAAATTATGTACCCAGGTAGGTGGAGGAGAAATTATGTACACACAACCAAATGCCTTCCAATGGCACAGGTCAAAAACGCAAAGAAATAAAGAATGTCAAATCGACGAGAGTAATCGTATCGTATCGTCCTTAAACTTTGTAACAAAATATAAACTACGGAAAATCGCACAGAACAGAACAGTCAATCGCCACTTGAAAGCTAGAAACATTATCAGGTATTGAAAGTGATTATGATTGAAAGTCATATATGCAGAACAAAATACTACCCATAGAACGTTTGGTTATAACGTTCGGTTGTCACTTGATAAATAAAGAACTACCTTCCTGTAGACCAAAATGACAATGATTTTCATACAACAACAACACACAACTATAATTTGCCCGGTGTTAGGAGTGTATACGTATAATGAACTTTCTGACATATTTTGTCACAGACCAATTTTAAATCACAGAATATCATAGTATTACCACTTTATTAATTACATTTTGAAATTGATTTAAAATATTTATCCAGCTTTAAAATAAAAACAAATTATATAGGATAATTACAGTAATAATATACTATATTTTGGTGGCTGTCTAATCTCTGGACTCGTTAATAGTCAAAAGTGACCATTCTTCTTTCCCTATCGAGGCCATAATGCGGTATGGTATTCGATTTCTTGTTTTCTATTTACTTTGACACGGTGAAGTGCGAGCCCAACTGGCATTACGACCATGAGCTAGTCGGACCCGGACTTTAAAAGTCCGCCTAAAGTTTGCGTTCAACACAACACTTAAAGCACATCAGCAAATACACGTGTGCTAATTTATAAAATGTTTGAACAATAGGCTAATTTATAAAATGTTTAAACAATAGGCTAATTTATAAAATGTTTGAACAAAAGGCTAATTTATAAAATGTTTGAACAATATTTTTATGATACGGAGAGTTGACAGCTGTCAAAGGTCAAGACTACTTGTGCTTTGTAATTTTCTACGTAAAAAAATAAATAAAACAAATAATTACACTAAAAAAATACAACATCCCTTGTATTATAGTCTAATAAAGTGTGTGAAGTGTTAGCAGCCAGAACTTTTACGTATGAGTGAAAAAAAAAAACGGACACAATAAAAGTGAGTCACATTTAAATATAAGTGTAAATTAAACAAATTAAACATAATTAAGAATCCCTATAACAGTATATGAGCAAATTATAATACAAGAAATAACAAAAGAAGAAAGAAAAGTGTTATATTACTTCAAAATATTTTTTTATAACAAAGAAACAAACTGTCCGTTTCAAACATAACTACCCACGATTCTACAAAATTGACATTAGACAAGTACGACATCAACAGTAATACGTAGTTCAAAATTTCACAGTGCCATCCACGAGCTTGGTGGTTGAGTGGTCACAAACAGCGCCCTATCAATAGAAGTTGTGAGTTCAAACCCTAACCCCGACAGTAAGCGTTTTTTAAAAATTTTTAAGTGTTTACTCTCTAATTAACTTACTATGGAATTTGAAAATATTACTTTACGAAAAAATAAGCGATCAATATCGATGAATGACATCTCAAATTCTTCGGTAGCGTTAGAAACAACGTCGTTATTTAGTTTACCAAATACGTCAATAGATGGCGTAAACAGTTGTTGCGAGGGACTTCAAGAACAAATAAGTGACATGAATTCAAAATTATTATCTGCTAACAATGAGATAGAAAACTTGCACGAAGAAATAAATCAATTAAAGGATGACTTACAAAAATGCTACAAATTAATCGACGTATACAAAAAAATTGCGCGCACAGAAAACTCGCCGTTATCATCTTTGAAAGTTAAAAAAACAAAAAAAGTATGCAATACAATAAAGCCTTGTGAACTTTACCCATCTGAAATAATTTTGCCGCAAATATTAGAGTCGTCGTCAAACCCTAACATGGAAGAAAACTATACAAATGAACCATCGGACAGTACATTTTATAAAAATCAAAATATAACCAGCAATGACCCACAGATAACCCAAATTTCTAACCAACCTAAAAAAGAAGATGTAATCAGTGGCTTTGGAGCCGAGATCCAAAAACAAAATGACGAACCAATAAAGAACGTTGTTATCTTGGCTGATAATCAAGGGAGAAACGTCGGTAGAATCCTTCAGAAACTTTTAGGACCTAAGTTTAATGTTAGTTGCTATTATAAACCAGGAGCTCAAATGGCTGATATTATACAACTAAACTTAATTAATAAATTGAATAGCGATGATTTTGTAATAATAATCGGTGGTACTAATGATACAGACCCATATAATATTAATATAACTTTAGGTAATTGTTTTTATTCCATAACTCAACCTAATATAATAATGTTAGAAGTACCATACAATCCTAATCTTAATGAACACAAATTAAATTATTTATTTAGACATATTTGTCACAGACATAGTAATGTTTCATATCTTGAGATAGGCTACAACTATCGTAATTTTACTAATTTTACTTTAAATATATGTAGATCCATTCTAAGAGAGTTACTACGCTTAGACTATAATAATAGATGGGAACAATATAAAACTAAATTCTCTAACAGATCCCAAATGGTTAATGATAAATACACGCAGACGGATTTCATAGATGATTGTAATCAGCTAAATAACAGTGACAATAATATAAAACAAGATGCAGCCCAGAATGTTAATAATAATGTAGTAGAATCAAATCCTAGTCCTTCCAACACAAAACATTTATTTCGTGTCTAACTATATCATAATTTTGCACCAAAACATAAATGGACTAATAAATAAATCGGATTTACTGTCTTTAAGTTTGCATGAATTATCGCGGAATGGTAAATTTATTGACATTGTGTGTATAACGGAACACAATATGATGTTCGACGACAATACTCATTTATATATTCCAAATTATAAATTAGCAGCATGTTCAAATAGAAGCAATCGAAGTGGGGGAGCTTGTATTTTGATCAGCAATAAATATAAATATAAACATATTAACTTAACACAATTCTCTCATACTAATATCATGGAATGTTGCGGCATCGAACTAATTGATCAAGCAATAACAGTA
>LUGF01025751.1:540756-552823 GCA_001625245.1 Calycopis cecrops
CACCAGCCAGCCGGGTTCGTGCCGGCGGGCCGGCACGGCGGCTTTGGCGTATAAACAGCTTTATGCTAATATAGGGCTTGCGATAAAAATATTTTAAACGACATGCCTACGCAGCCAGTCTACTGACTATTATGCACAATGTTGTTTACGCATAAAATGTTTTGCACGCTATAATTTATAATTCTTTATAATAGAAGAATGTGTTGGTAATTAAAATCTATCATAAAAGAATAATTACATTTTATATTGTAATACTGAGGACTAGGTATTTTATTTTCGAAGAATGCGTGGAATAGCTAATAATGAATCCATACATAATAATAACTTACTGTTTTAGGATGGAGACTTACTTAAGGAATATTGTGGACTAACTTTATTTTTGCATTGTCCGATTTCTTACTTGAATTATAACTATGTGGAAATTATACTACAACTTACAAGTACTTATTTTGAAATACTAGCTGCGCCCCGCGGTTTCACCTGCGTAAATTTCGATCCCGTGAAAAATCATCCCATGGCATTCCATAGGAACATTTTTTCAGGATAAAAACTATCATATCCAAGTTACCATCTACGTGTGTGCCACTGCCAAGTTTCATGAAAATCGGTACAGCCGTTTCTGCGTGAAGGAGTAAGAAACAAACAAACAAACATACAATCTTTCGCATTAATAATATTAATAGGATACACTCCACAGTACCGACTAAACTCACTAAAGTAAGATCTCCAGTTCGAGTCCCGAGTCAGACCAAATAGTGGATGGATTTTTCAATTAACATCGTTTTCGGGATGTTAGCAGTGTTACACTCCGTACCTCGTAGAGCACGTAGAAGTGTAGGTCCTGCGCCTGATTTCTCTCCTCGGTATTAGGCGAAGTCGGCTAGTCTCTAAACAGATGGCCGCTGTAGCCGAAATTGGGCAAAACATTAAATTTGGTAAAAAAACACATTGGTAAAATAGTTGGTTAAGTTTTATGGAGTGTACGACAAATGATGTTAACTAAGAGTTGCATCTGCGGGTTACAATCTAGTTGA
The DNA here is from genome assembly GCA_001625245.1 of Calycopis cecrops. Taxonomy (NCBI): domain Eukaryota; kingdom Metazoa; phylum Arthropoda; class Insecta; order Lepidoptera; family Lycaenidae; genus Calycopis; species Calycopis cecrops. Next base: position 541,791 of record LUGF01025751.1, read on the forward strand.
GCAACTTCTTACAGTCTACACTGTACAACTTCGCTACAGAATCCAATTATGCCAACTCCGATTAGATTATTCCTTTATTGAAGACAAAATGGAGGCCAATAAATGTTACGTGCAAACTGTAAAATTGAATTGATTAAGTCGATTCACAAGTCAAATTAATTATTGCAATAAAACTAATCTAACTGATTTTGTGTGGCGGTTTATTTAATTATTTTACAAGGCCCACGTTTCAGCTTTTTTATAGTGGGTAATCCTCATGGAAACCCAGCCGCCCGCCCGGGGTAGCAGCTGGGTTATGACAGACTCTTACCGGCTAAACCTCTACTGTGCTTTCTCCTTGCACTGTACAACGGGAACACGGGCACGCTTTCGCATTCATCCGCGAACGTGGAGCATGGATCTCCAACAGCAAGGCGCGCCAGAAAACACAAAGGCTACCTTACTTCCAAGGCCTCCATCCATAGGGTGACGGACCAACCCCGAGACCGCCACCCAGTGGCCAACCATTAAACAGCCGCAGAGGACAGGGAGGACGGCAACGAAACACCGCATCTCCTCTTCCTCTGCGGCCCCACCGCCAACGCATCTAACGGTGCGCTCCCGTTAGGTCGCGGAACACAGCAACGACACACCGATACGCCTGTTCTCCCCCTTCTCCAAGGACGCATCCAGAGCGGGCCCTTGACCAAGCTCACTTGAAGCGTCCCCTCCTAGGATCCCTCGTGGCTTTACCGTGGTAGTTCAAGCCACTGCTACTAAGGCCCCTCACCACGGCAAGGTGGAGATCCGTCGAGGGGAACGTTTAAAAAGCTTTACCGCAACCGCAATGGTCGCGGGTGGACTAAAATCTGTCATCTTTGTGAAAGTGGTTTTATTGTATAAACTTAAGACACCAAATTAATTGGTTAAAACCTTCTGTATAAGCTGACTGTGTAGTATTGAGATATTTCAATAATTAATTTTCGAGTTAACTCTGTACCTATACAAAAACAACTCTAAAATAAAACACAAAAATATTATTTTAAATTATTCACCATTGATACAATATGATAATTGTTGTTAAGTTTTCCTAATCTAATCCAAAAATTATTGTTAAGTTTTCCTAATTGATTTGGCTCCGATCTTATCATAAACGCAAATATTTGGCGGTTGAGTGATAGATATCAAAAAAGGTTATTAATTCCGCAGTATGTTTTTGTCTTGTCTGCATATTACATGTAATATCATGATATGAAATAACTTTGGCAATTATGAACCAGAAATCGAGAATTGGTATTTTCACTTATTTTCCTACATTGCGCGTATATACCACATAAGTAAGTATCTAACTCCTGGATGACCGAGCTTTCCTCGGCCTTTACATACGAATCGTTTATTTACATTCGAATTACTTATTAAAAGATGAATAAAAAAGGCAAAAATAAAAAATTTGAAAAGAAAAGTGAATGTAAATTAATGAATAAAATTATAGCATAGAAGGACAAACGAGCAATCGAGGTCTACAGACTATCGATGCCTGACCCTTAACATCTGCAATGTTAAGCAACCACTTCACCATCCATAACCCAATCTCCCCAAATGGGCCACCGCCTACTTCAGCCGCACCTCCCACAGCCAAACCGCACCAAACGCGACTGCATCACGTTTAAAACGACATCATGTGAGCGAGAGGCATGCGCCCGATCCTGAAGATTCAATCCTCACAACCTCTTACTAAAAATGCTTTTGGAGCAACAATCTTTAAACTAAATAGAATATTGAAAATCTATCTCACTCCAAGCACGCATCTGGTCCAAGCATCACGGCGGATGCAGAAATGTTTCACACAAAACAGGAAAACATTAATTGTAAAAATATGATAATTTAAGAGGAATAGGTTAATGCTCACTAAACACATTTTATGGTTAGTTAAACCAGTGCAGCCATTTTCTGAATATGGGTCGCTGGTATATTCCTGTGGCCCAGATTTGTCAGACACCGGGTTATTAGCTTATCTAAATATGTGACTGATCAATATTTGGTATCTCTTGTATTTATTATCATTATCGATAATCGAGAGCCTGTGAAGTTGTATTTTATAATAGGACCTATAATGATTTTATTTTAGGTATGTAAAATACATTGAAATCCTATTATTTTAATATGCATATGCTGATTTTTGACCCATTAATTATGGGACTAGCTAATTTAAAAAAATGTTATTCACAAATAACTTAGCTTTAAGCAAACTATTTGATAATTAGACATTTATACATCTAAAAGAGTTACAATAGGTTTCAAAATTATCGAAAGCCACAAAAGTTTCGCTGGCGAACCTCTAACGTTTAATGAATAGTGTAAAATTGTACATCAACCATGCGACGTCAACTTATTCGTTGAAATATTCCTATTCATTGTTTCGCCTCTTAATTAATTATTTGAACATGATCAACAAGTACACGACAACCTTAAAACCTTGGCCCTGTTGTTAAATAGAATGATTTCTACTCGATACTATCGAAGCCTATCGATTACTGCGAAACGCTCTAGCGCCTGTCAATTAGTATACTTACCCTTGTGTACTCAGAACTCGTTCTGTCTTATATATATAATCAGTTAATTAATTAAATGAATGAGAGTAAAGTGAACGACGTTCGAAGGTAAGAAAATGCTCCGTTTCTGAATATGGTGAAGGAAATCTGAATATTTAATATATTCTTATGAATGGAGGGATTTAAGGAAACTCTATAATTTGTTTCCCACTACGTCCGGGCTGTGAATTCTAGTTACATAGTAATTAGTGAAGATGTAAAAATATGTAATTTACGTCAAAAGTTGGCTGGTAGAGAGATCCCTGAAGAATCGCTGGTGGTATGAATAATTTAGAGGAAGGGACCAATCTGAACAAAATATATCTATCTACGTTCTTTTGCATGAGAGGTATAAAAATATTATGAACATTGAACTGGAAGAGAGGTTGAAAGTTGTGGATGCGTTAAAGGGTCCTGTCGGGATACTTAATAAACTTGTCTTGAGAGATTAATGAATGAATTAATGATATATTCTTTATTGTGCCCGTAACAAATATAACAATTTATAAGAAACACATACACTTATATTAGGTATGTGAGATGCGAGTATAAATGAATAAATGTATACAAAATATATGGACATTACAATAAAACAATGACTTGAGTATTTTATCATTAGAGAAAATAATAACGTGCAATGGCGACGCCGTTATTAGAAAATATAGAATCAAGTAAACGACCGTGACTGATATAAATAAAATATATGTAAATAACTGCAGTAAATTCAAGTATTTATTAAATACTTGAATTGACTTATTTCATGCGAACCTGGTACGTAAAGACAAACTTAAGCTCTCTCTTCTGTCCATGATACATGTAGCATGTGTAACACCCAAAACAGTTTTATAAAACAAGACAGATTTATAAATCGGATTATCTAGGACGATAATCGACAGTTTTTCCGTGAAATTTGATAATTATAACTTCATTTTATTACCTGTTTTTCCCATTGCATATTCTCTAATCTGTTTAGATTTTTTTATATGTCCCGTCATAATTTAAAATGTCCTGCCGTAGGACATCATAGTGACAATGAGTTTGTCATGTAGAGTAAGTAGACAATACACAAATATTGATTTTGTAAGCTATTTGTGGATTATGTTACGATGATAAGATTAAAACATAAATATAATCTGGATCAGTTAATAATTTATAGCTTTTAATGTGATGGTTTTTTGAACATATTTTTATTTATAACATTCAATTTTTGCCTTGCGTGACAAGTACCTTTAAGCTTTGGATATAAGAGAACTCAATAAGAGCAATAAATTGCCTTCTAGTCTTCTCTATCATTAATTTGTCTTCTATTAAATTTACGTCTCAATCATCGAAATCATTTATCTATTTGGACTTTAATTAACTTAAAATGTCGCAAATTATCTCAGTAGCTGGCCTGTTTCTATACTCCGCATATACATACATGTACCTTTTTTTTCGCAGGGAAATTCGTTATGCACCAGCCCTCAGGGAGTGTAGCGACCCCGAGGAGTGTGGGACTCCCGGCCGAGCGCTGCGATGGTTTACCCACCGAACCCCTGCTTTTCGTCCATCTCGCCCTTAATGGGGGCGCCATGGGATCGCGAGCATTCTACCACGAGGCCCCAGATACATATCTACATGTCCCTGGTTTTAAATTTCACCGTTCATTATCTCACAACGTCGTATGCAATAACAAGAATCATCTCGATGTGAAATTTAATTCCTCAATTGTTATTGTAACCGTATCTGTGACAACAAAATAATTTAATCTGAAATATTATGTTACTGGCAGAGCCCCGCGGTTTCACCTGCGTTGCACACTTACTCAGCTTCAATTAGTCGTACTATAATGGTTCATAGCCTATTTTATCCTTCCTCCATAAATGGGCTATTTATTACCGAAAGAATTATTCAAATCGGAGCAGTACTTATTAGTTGTAGCTTACGCGTTTAACCAAACAAACAAACAAACAAACTCTTCAGATTTGTAATATTAGTATAGATAAGTACCTACCAATATTAGCTTCGTAATAATTATGATCAAGTTCAATTCAATTCAAGTTTTTTCATTTTTCTTTTTCATTTCATTTCAAGTTATTCGAGAATAAACTATATAGGATAACTCTGCAATAGGCTGATGATGATGATGATGATGATGATGATGAGAATAAACGTCGGTATTCTTATATATAAAAATCTCGTGCTCGTGTCGGTGGACGAACCCCTGGGCCGGTTAAATAACATTTTCAATAGAGTTGTAATATATTGTAGTAGGTCTGAGTATATAATTATGTTAATAGGTCGCAATGTTTATTTATCCGGATATTCTCTCGGGATAGAAGTTTACGCGGATAAAGTCACAGGACGCAGGTAGTACAATATTCCGCTAACTTTAATATTTAAAAATTCAATGCTCTACCGATCTGAAAAGATTGAACTTATATTTTATAGTTAGCTACATATTGCTAGTAGGTAATCTTAATAAATGATTGTTCACGAAACTACCATTACCCACCAATTTACAGAAATTAAAAACGCCTCCCCTCGCGTAACACCAGCGTGAATTCACCTCGACTCCGAAGCGGCACAGCAGCCAGAAAAAGTTTTGCCTAAATGCCTGATGCCCCACAACAGCAGGAATTAGGTAAATGATGGCTAAACTACCTGCTATAGAGTCGATTGTCGCCTACCAAAGCTGCCTGACCGTTTACGGACCCCGCAAAAAGTAAAACGAAATTCGGCGGGAATCGACGTCCCTTTTGTAGCTGCCCTACCTTCTTAATAGCTATAATCTAGTCTAAATCTACCGCTGAACTAGACGTAATCTAATAACACTCATAATTTTAATAGGTTATTTAGAAGTTATTTTTAGATTTTAAAGATGTTAAACAGCCTGTTAAACTCTACCTTTTTTAGATTTAAAAGATTGCTGCGGTACTACCTAACGGATTTCTTTGAAACTGTTAGGAATAACCCTTTAGTTTTAAGAAGTTTTAGCCCCTGTTTATCAGTGCACTGGGGTGCAAGAGACGATAAATTTAAGCACTACACAAAGTAAAGTAAAAGCGATAACATTAAACAAAAATATAACTTACTGTGCATTCTCGAACACGCCGGTCGGTGAAATAAAAATTCCAGAGCCAATAATCGTCCCGATAATTATTCCGACACCATTAAATAAAGTTATTTTACGTTTCAACACGACTTTTCCATCCCCGGCTTGGTTTTCCTCACCCATGCCGCAAGTTTTATCACAAACACCGGTATGTAAGTCACAAGTGGGCTGATCACCAGCTAAACAATTGTTATACTATTTGGACACTTTTTCGTTAGTTCCCCGAGGTGTACGTTACACGTCTGAATCACTTTCTGTAACCATTTTTACGATCACCTAAACTAGAATCGAAGAATTTGTAATGACGTCAAAACACCGAATGAATACCATTCCACGCGTACAAGCCGAGCGGTCGTCTCGGCGCATGTGTGGGGCTCCACTTGTATGAATGTTGTGATTTGTGAATTGGGGGGACCGGGCGCCGCGCGCACCGCGCCCCGCTCCCCTGCCTCGCCCTCAGCAGTTACTACAATACTTTACTAGTTTACTACACTACTATACTAGCGATACTTTACTGATCTACGAACGTTTCCTATCTGTCCATGGATTTGGCTACTGGATCATCTATGCTACTGGATATAGAATTTTGACATATTTCGTATGTTTTTTCGACATTGACATGAGTTTCTATATGCAGTAGTCAAATCCATGCATTTAAAGAATATTAAAAAACTGCTGGTCTCTACAATTATTGTAAAATACTTATATGCGAAAAATGTATATTGATGTTACTGCTCTACTTATATAGAGTATTGTATTCTCGACATTAGAAGATCTAGAGTCGTTCAAATAAAAATTTAAAAAAATACCTAATTAGAAAAGAATACGGCAGTAATAGTATCTGATAAGAAATATACATAAACATTTTCTTTACTTTTACAATAATTATAGTTTACACCACTATGTACTACCAAAATTTATTGAAGCCTTGTTTGAACTTAAGCAAAATTCATCCTACACATTACTTTCTTTTAAAAACAATCAACATTTTAAAATGTTAGTTTGCAAATATTTCCAAGTATCAAAAATTTTGCATGCAGATACCACGTGCACCAACTTACTTAAATTCAAAATCGAAAATCCGACTATTGCAAAGTCACGCTCTAAAAAGTACGCCACAAAAAACTCACGTGAAACTGTTCTTTGCAAAATATTCAATGTTTATTGTCTGTTTATTTAACAATTTGTAATTATTATATTATAATTCTGAACACGCTGTACATAGTATATATGACTACCGCATTGCCTAGTGGTAAGCATGTTCAGCCACATGGGTGAGATCGCGGGATAGAATCCCGGGTCGTAACGAGTGTTAAGAAAGTGTTATTTTAATTTTTTCAATTTCATAGAACAGCCCGTAGTAAGAAAGGAAGAAGTAAGGAGAAAATATGTGGTTTGTGTTAATGTAAAACGATTTGTTTAAAAACGAAATAATAAAAAAAATGTGTGCTGTAGACCACACAATGGAAGTAAAACTCAATTATTGATTTTCATTACCGTAGTTACAATGACAAAACATATGTCATATGATATTTATTTTTTTAAATACAAAATAGTTTCACTTAAGTCGAATTTGAATTTTGAATTTTAATGACGACTTCCATTGGCCTCGCCCGATGTGTGATTTTTGTAACGCTTTCGCTATCTTACTCCCCAAGTCAAGCGCGCGTTACATAAAAGTTTTACTTTAAAATCAAATATGAATTTTGCGATAACATACCTGTATAGTGTATAGTGTATACTGAGGTACAAAAATATGAGCTCAAGCTACCTATATGGACCTAATACTTAGAATTAAAGAAACTGAAAGTTAGAATATCCACGGTTATACGTAAGGAAAACAGTCATAATTTCCTTATAACGTATTTATACCTACGAATATATTACCAATACTTAAGTATTACATAAACTGTGTTTTAAACAATGTAAATATAATTATGTTAAATAAACCTCTTGTGTGTATTATAATAATTAATGCGTCAACTGTCTGCGATAATTACAAGCAATGTTACACCTATTCATTTTTTGTCATACTAACAAAAACCAATGTATGTAGAAACTAATTTTATATATACACTAGCTGCGCCCCGCGGTTTCACCCGCGTAACTTTCGATCCCGTGGGAATATCGGGATGAAAAATAGATGTTGGCCGTTTCTCAGACCTACTAAATATGCTCACAAAATTTCATGAGAATCGGTCAAGCTGTTCGGAGGAGTATGGCAACGAAAACTGTGACACGAGAATTTTATATATTAGATTATAGTATATAAATATATACATTTTTATAAAAAGCATTATATTATTAGGAAAGATTTTTTGATTTTTTTTAACGAATAGTCTCCAAAAGTTACTCTTCGGAATAGTTACTCTATTCCGAAGTCCATACACTCCTAAATTTCCTAAGTACAGGTATATACTTTGTTCTACCGTATATTTTTATTACTCGTACTATGCCATAAACTATAAAGGAATATGATAGAGCCTAAACGCCGCTGTTGGGTGCGTGACATACAAAATCATTATGACTTCTAAATTGCACGATTCTGCATCTAAAAAATGACAACATTTTGTAAGAGGCAACGCCATTTCTGCATTGCAGCCGCATCAGGCCGGCACAACGTGGAAGGTACTATTGCGTAAGGTCTAGGTAAATATTGCGGATTTAAAGAAAAGTTTTTTCGTTGGTACAGGATCCCCATACATTTTTTCAAAGTTACTAGTAAACTATATCCATAGGAACGACATAGTTTATGGCCACGTACGCCATCTAAACTAATTACTAATGCTGATTTTTTTTAGCAGCATAGTTAATGTTTTCATAATTTAACAGCCACAAAAAAGACCGCAACGCGCCTGCAAAGCCTCGAGTTTTGCAGATGTCTATGGGCGGCGGTAATCATTTAACATCTGCTCGTTTGCCACTTATCCTATAAAAAAAGCCACACTGTCCATTGCTGAAGTGTCAGAGGGCCGGTTAAATCCGCCGCAGAACCGATGATCGTTCTAGAGTGGAGACCGCGCACCGGCAAACTAGGACGCCCCGTGACTAGATGTAGCGACGACATACGCAAACTTGGGGACAGGAAGTGGGAAAGGATTGCCAAAGATCGAGGCCAGTGGCGTACTATGGGAGAGGCCTATGTCCAACAGTGGACTGCAATAAGCTGATGATGATGATGATGATTGTCCTACTAATTGCGTGATGCTTTATCCCCTTCATACGCAAAGAGCCACCACATTTCTTTTAGCTACAAGAATTGTCAATTTTTTATAGGACTTATTAGACGTCGCATTTACGATATACTTAGTTACGAAATTTTTATCTTGATTAATGACTGAAAACTTGAATGGGAGATCCTGTAGCAACCGCATATACTGGTCAGAATATAATATACTAATACAGGCCTTTTTCTCCGCAGGTAACAACAAGTAAAGCAAAGGTATTCACCCGACAACAGCGTCTCACGCAAACTCCTGCGGCGGTTGCATCATCTTCCCAGGTAATTGTGTTGCGTAAGTGGTACTAAAATATGTGGCAGCCATTGCGCAGGTTACAGGGCTTTACCTGTACTCATTTAATAACGATATTTAATCATAATAATATGTGGACTAATCACACCACGTTAGTCTAGTCAAGTCAAATACCTTAAAGACTTGTGTTTCAGGAACTTATCGACGAGCATATATTTTTTTTCTAAATTTATGAAATGGTATAAGTAGAAATACATATTTATTATCATACCGCCACATAACCAGCTGAGCCAATAGATCGTAGATTTGAATTAAATCTTAGGTATTTAGTTTTTATGCCTGCGTTTATTGTAGGTACTCACATGGTTAAAAAGTTAATAGCATAAGGGATATAAACATCCGAACGCTCAGGGATTATAAATGTGAGTTGCTCGTCTCTACCACATCTACCGACGGATCACTAGTTCACGTTATGCCGGTGTTAAGTCAGCGTGAAACACTTCCTTGGTCGTGACAGCCCAGTTCGGCTGCAAATCCACAATGCAGCCTCGCACATTAATAGGTGTTTATATTTTAGAATTACAATTGAATTGGACAGCACGACCGAGGAGGGAGATACGTCTCGCTCACACAACACCGTCGTTATAGGCCGCTGGTTCGTACAGTGTGAACCCGGTGGCCCGTGGAGTGGGAAGGAGGAAGGAGGGCAACGCATCTGCACAACCTGTATGCGGATGTTTATAGGCATCCGCGTCAGCAAAAGCCTCCAACAGCTCGAGAGATTAATTCAATACGTAAATTACCTTTTTTTTTGGTAACGCAGGGAACCTTTACGTACGCTACCCAGGAACCCGGGTAGCTTAACCGGGTACAATGTCGGGCTCGACAACTGGGCTGCCTCTACCGACTAAACCCCTGCAGGTGCCTTCAGCCGCTATGATATGTGGGCCCCGGATCACACGCGACAGGCTGGCCTAGGTGAAAAGGCCAGACTTCTCCTCCTGGAGGACTATCTGGCTACCTTTAAACAGTCCCTACTCCAACGGAACCGTGCAATGGGGTCATGTTCCCATCCTGACCCCTGGTCCCAATTCTCCAACGGAGCACACCACGCCGGTGGTACCAATCCAGGCCACCATTTACTAATTCAAGGGACGGGTAAAGGACCGACATTGGCTGGTCCTATCCACAGGGAGACGGACTAACCATCAAACGGGCGCAGAGGGCAGGGAGGACCCACCGCCAACGCATTTGATGGTGCGTCTCCGTTCGATCGCGGGAGACAGGGTGCACAGCAATGACACACCGAGACACCTCTCCTCCCGCGACCCGTCCTCCATGGACGCATCCAGAGCGGGCCCTGGGTAAGCCCACGCGCAGCGTCCCCTCCTGGAATCCCTCTTGGCTTCACCGTAACCGTAGCCCAAGCCTTTGTTACTAAGCCTCCTCACTACGACAAGGTGCAGATCCGTCGAGGGGGAGTATGTAAATTACCTAGGACAACATGCCTATGCCGAGCCGTAAGTAACAACACAATTATTAGTTAGTCAGAGTAAGAAAAGTTAGGCTAGGCAATGCCTAGGCGTCCAGGCAGCGTTGATTCGGCCCTGAATGCCATACATATTATGTTGCAGTCAAGAGGGCACACAATGTCGCCATTCTGAAAATATAATCAATCAAACGGATCAATAATGAACATGGGACCCTGGCCGGACCGTTCTAAATGAGTTAAACCACTCCTTAACATAAATATCAGCCTTGTCGATATTTAGTTCATTGCTTCAATGTCATGGTCATGATGATAGTTGGATGAGATGATGACGCCCATAGACAACCGCGCGTATAGAAGTTATACAGATGCGTTGCCCAGTTCCAGTTGGGGGCATAGGGGGGCTG
>LUGF01025751.1:553279-563350 GCA_001625245.1 Calycopis cecrops
GTTAGTCAGAGTAAGAAAAGTTAGGCTAGGTAATGCCTAGGCGTCCAGGCAGCGTTGATTCGGCCCTGAATGCCATACATATTATGTTGCAGTCAAGAGGGCTTACAATGTCGCCATTCTGAAAATATAATCAATGAAACGGAACAATAATGAACATGGGAGCCTGGCCGGACCGTTCTAAATGAGTTAAACCACTCCTTGACATAAATATCAGCCTTGTCGATATTTAGTTCATTACTTCAATGTCTTGCTGATAGTTGGATGAGATGATGACGCCCATAGACCGCGCGTATAGAAGTTATACAGATGCGTTGTCCAGTTCCAGTTGAGGGCTTAGGGGGGCTGTACATATCAGTGGACCCCGTAAGGCTTAAGAACCTTAAAGTAAATTTATGTACACATAAAAGGCCCCCTTCTCAATACCGTACCTACAGACGCAATCCTGTCTTAATTTGTCATAAATCATAATCGCTTTTACACTAGTTTCTGATAAACATATTTATTTATTCAACCAGACGATGACGTCCGATGACGACCAGGCTGGCGCAGTGGTACAGGGCTCGGATAAGCGGAGCATGTTGCCGGTTCGCGGGTTCGAATCCCGCCTAGGTCATGGATGTTTATCTAGGTATTATATGTATTTCTATAATAAAAATCTTAAATATATAAAATTTATTAAATTTATAAAACATATTAAATATATTTCCGTTGTCTGGTACCCGTAACACAAGTCCTTACGGTACTTAGCACGGGGCTAGACTAACGTAGTGTGATAAGTCCATAGACATTATTATTTATTATTATTATTTAATCATTTATGTATTATAGGAAACTTGTTAAACAAAAATTACACAACAAAACCATTAGTACAATCATGTCATAGATATCAAAGTCGGTACTAGGACTCTACCTCTAGTGGATTTTAGACACTTTTGTGGTTCATCACTCATTTGAGGGTGGATAAGTAAAGTAAAATGGGGAATGTCTTTACATGCCATGTAAAACAATGGAAGAAAGCTTGCAAATTGTTATGGGTGGTTAAGAAGACAACGGATCATATGGCGCTCAATTGAATACTTCCGACTGTGGAAAGTCTTTACTGAATAAGAACTGGATTTTTTTAACTCTAATAGTATATATATAATGTTTAGAAAGGAAAGAAAGTCGATCGCCGAAAGGAGGTCCTACGCTGTATCTTATTAACATTCAACAAGGCAATTACTACATTCATACAGTTGCTAATCATTATACTTATCACCTATCAGCGTTCCACTGGCGCGATAAGAGCCACCTCATGGTATGTGAGTGTCGTTAACATACATTCCATGAGACCCATATCGCCTTATCAAGGTGCCAGGTAGGGGATAAGACTGTCCTTATTAACCTGCCAAGAGCCACCAGCATTTCACCACCAGCCAGAGCTAGAGCCAGATGCACAAAAAATTACGAGGCATAAGGATTAAGGATACAACGAGCAATTAAATTATTTTAGTTTCCTTATCACCAGAGCCCCGGTAACCCTTTTTTATATTTTTTTCCTTTCCACGCCGCCCTCTGTTGATTCAGAAAGACGGGTGGACCCCGAGTTGAGCTGCTCTTAGTCTGGCCTCTCCCTAAAAGCCTGTCCCGCAGGGGTAGAGCACAGTGACCCTGTGATGATAAAACTTAGGCATCACATTTGACGCAGTCGTAATGGTTTGAGTACAAATGAAAGGTGCCTAGGTCCCAGGTCAATCCGTCCGAATCCAGCTGCAAACCAGAAATGGCATTAAATGCGATTAAGATTTATAATAGTATTTTATGCAACTGTCATATAATGAAGGGTATTAAAACATACAACAAGGATTTTTTGAAACGAGCGAAAGCGAGTTTCAAAATAGTTAACAAGTGTTTTAATACCCGTGTTATATGTAGTTGCATACACTACTTTATCTTCACTAATAATAACAATAATAACATAATAATAATAAGTTATTTATTTCTTTGAGCAAAACTTAAATGCCAAGTACAATGTTTGGAGAAAACCCTTTAAGTAAATAAATACCTGTAGTGGGATTCTCCGCTCTTCCACAGGACACAAATACTTGATTAAGTTATGGTACAAACATTAAGATTATCTTAATAACACTTGTCCACACTGGTATTAACACTAAAACTTGCTAAAACATATTCAAGTTGTTATACTTAATATTAAACACAAAACTTTGATGTTTACTCTAATACAATATATCAATATTTTGTAATATTTAACTTTACAGTATCTCGTCTGTTCAACTTTTATATAATAATATGTATTTATTTTATAATATTAATTCTAAAACTATTTGATTTTCGCTAATACTGACTAATAGAATTAATCAATTAATAAAACATTGTGCAGTGCAGTGAATTTGTCGCCATCAAAATCTAACCATGAGAGCGCAGCTGCAGCACACGCTGGGCCAATCAGGAGCGAGTGCGCGCTGTTAAGGATTTTGACATACGTCTCTCTCACCATTTTTCTCTCCCTCTCATTTCATTCATTTTTGCTTTCATTTTTTTGTAGAGCTTTGTCTCTTTCTCGCAAATCCTTTCCAAGCAGGCATTGAACCAATGAGAGCGCAGCTGCAGCGCGCAGGGCCAATCAGGAGCGAACGCGCGCTGTTAGGATTTTGAAATAAGGCTCTCTCACCCCTCACTCTCTCTCTCTCTCGCTCTCACACAGTGTTATAATGAGATTTTACGATATCGATTTGGATATTATAACATCATGTCAAATTGCTTAAATTGAGTTTTTTGTTGTCTGAGCTATAACAGTAGTCATTATAAGTCAAGTATTGGTAACATAAGTAGAATGTTACAACATTAGTGTAGATAAAAAAAATTAACAGACTAGTAACTAACTAAACTAAACTAATAAATTAATAAACATAAATAGTCAACGGTACATGGATAGCGGCACATGTACTGAAGGTGGGAAGCAAACGTGAATAGAATCGCATAGTAGGCTTCTAAAAGCAAGAACAGAACGAGACTGAAGAGGATGTGCAGGTTAGTAGAGTTCTGGATCGGTGCCTCCTATTTCTACTCTTATCTTAAAGTTTCTAACTTTATTTGTATAGAATATTTTTAGGAATAACTTATCCATACATAGAAATTATTTCACTAACAGACTTATTACAGTAGGTAGGTATACGAGCAATCTGAGCTCGGTGCGTTTTGATGACTATCGACGTCCATGGACATGGACATGGACATTGTTATGCAGCTGCGTCCCCCTCCTTTCCCCCGCATGCTTCCTTGCACTGGCTTCACTCATACCGCACGAAACGCGACGGCATATCACTGTGACATCGTGTGAGCGAGAGGATTAGTACCTAAGCACTACCTCTTACTAATAATAGTGCTACATGAGTAACATATACTATTTAATACAATATACATATTAATTATTATTTTTGGTACCTACGTTGGTTAGCTAAACAAAAACAAAAAGGTTTTGATCTCATTTTGAAGAGCTCTAGCCACATGTGCCATAAAATAGGTAGTTAGGAGAAAAAAACATTAAAATAAAAAAAACACAATTAATAAAAAATACCGTAAAATGTTTTCTTAACTAATATATTTTTCATCACATCTATTCGAAAAGAGGCAGTTTGATCCTCGTAAACAGGGAGCAAAATAGCTCTTTGATCCCTAGGGATGGAAAGTGATTTGAATTTGGAACGTGGATAAAATCGTGTGTCAAAGCCCCAATGACCAGATAAGAAATTAATTACTATCCGGCCACACGGGTGTCATGGAGTCATGACGTCAAGGTGACCTTGATGTCATGAGGCCATGACACCCGTGTAGCCACACCATTTCGAACATTGTATGAACAAATCGCTGGCTTTATGGCAAAATAATATGTCTTTGTTGGCGAAATTAAAAAAAAACGCGGAAATTTTTTTTGGCGATTATTTAAACTTGTAATTATACTTATTAATTGAAAATGATTACATCTCAGTCAAGTAGTGAATATGAATATAAATTAACACCAGAGAGTATTGTATCGGACGCTAACAATGTTATAAAAATGATAAGTTGCAGTACTCATTTTCTCATAGAGGGCGATGAAAAGTAGAGTGTTCACCTCGGGAGCAACACTATTTTTGAAACTCGAGTACTTTGAATCCCTTGCTGTGCTCAGGATTCTACTTTAGAATCCCTCGCTATGCTCGGGATTCTACTCTAGAATCCTTCTCTCTGCTCTGGATTCAAAAAACACTCTCGCCTGAAAAATAGTGTTTTGCTCCCTAGGTTAACAATCTACTAATTCTACCTGATATTAATAAATCGTCTAAAAAAAATTTTTCTTAGTTTAAAATTACTACTTACTTAAATTTTCTTTGGCAACCTACTACTTACCTAGTATTTTAATGTGATTGGGAAAATTATTTTTTAAGTACAGCCCGAGTCGTATACTAGATACCTAGATAAATAAAGGTTATCTGATTCTTTTGTATGTACCTATACACACACATGTAAAAACGTAAATATTTATCAGTGTATTACGATTATTGATGACATGACGATAATATTGAATAATAGTGGAAAAACGCGTAAAGTAGGTACTTAATTAAAATAAAGCTATATAAGTTACATTCGTATTTACTTACTTCATTATCATACATACATACTTTTAATTTAGTTTTAATATTTTTATGTACCTACATAAAGAATAAATAAATAAAATAATAATATTCACATACATAAATACCTTCCACTCTTTTAATTGTTATCGTACAAATTTAATCTCTTTTACAAGACACTTTAAATACAATAGGGAATATGCATGTATTTTTTTTATATTTTTCAATGATAATTTACATAATTACATTAATGTAAAAAAAATATCAGCGCTGAAAAAACAATATTAAGTTCAAAAAAAATGTTTCAAATTAGTAGGCCGATAACGATCGCCATTTTGCCGCGCTGACATGACGTCACGCATCATAACAACCACCAATGGCAATGCTCCAATGCTCGTGAACAATGATGTTATTTATGAACTTTGACGTCACAATTCGTTCCGACCAATGGCGTGCGTTTCACCTAATTCAATCTTCCCGCATAATTTTTGCACTTTACAATAATTATTTTCTGATTGAAAACAAAATTATACAAAAAAATATTAATACGTACGCACATCTACAGGAAAAGACTTTACATATAAAAAAAATTATCATTATTTGAATCATACGCATATTCCCTATTATTTTATTAATTAAAACATTATGTTTATTATTGTTCTTTTAATTCTGCAGCAAATAATGCCTGGCTTGTCAAATAAATAATAAGTAAAATGTGTTTGTTGGTCCGCCTATTGTCCTAATGTTTGAAGACGTCGCGGGAGGCGTCCTGAAATAACATGAAATTGCGCTTGCGCCGCGGCGCTGCGGTCGCTCGCTCCATCGCCATTTTCACACAGGCCATGAGCTTTCCCGCACACAGGTTCGTACTCGTGTCTAGTATATATCATCTGCTCAAATTTGTAAATTACAATAAAATACCCATAGCGTCATTTGCATAATACTTGTAAAGTCTCTACTAAGAATCGTGTTTAACAGCGAAACATATGAATGACCTCCAGAGAACACGTAATAATTAACATGTTTTTTGTTTTTAATAATGATTGCTGAATACAAAAGCATCGACTAATGAGGTTACAGCAAAGTGCATTTAGTGTTCCTAACTATAGAATATTAAAATATTTAGTGGTAAAGTTTAATAGTTACCGAGAGCGGATTACATATAAAAGTGAAATAATGTGAAGGAATGTGACCGTCGTGTTTGTTACATCAATGCATAGATGGAACAGTAACATGCGTTTTTATTTGCTCCAACCGATGTAGTGGTGCATACATCATTTTGTAAGACAATCTATTTGTGTCATCATGTCCTTATTTTTTTAATAGAACACTAGCATCCCCCGCTGCGACATTACAAGCTAACAAGCCACGAGTCGTGTCGAAAGCTCCGTCGCCCAACGCACGTGCACCAGCTCGAATGTGTTAATTTTATGTATTCAACGGAGACAAACATTGCAAACGTTCACAAATGACACTTATTCAGAGGATTAATGAGGAGAACGCACAAAGGATGGACAGCTTGTCCAAAGAGGACAATGGAAAATCGTCGAGGCCAGTGAGGAACAAACGACACACACGGTGAGTAAACATGACTCATTACTTTTACCTAATGTAAATTAATTTCTTTGTGCTACACTTACACAAATGAAAACTATATTTAACCCTTTAAAAGTAAAATTATTCAATAAAAAAGACAGCCTCTCTAAATTAGATAACACTCATAGAAAACCCACTTAGTTACATGTAAAAATAATAATGTACCTGTAATAATTGTTGCAGAAGATGTTTGGTCGCCGGCCAGCGGCCACAGAAGAGGCTTTTCACTCCAGAAATAAAACGATACTTGAAAGACTGGCTCGTCAGACGACGAGAAAATCCTTATCCTAATCGAGACGAAAAAAAACAGCTGTCGCGGGAAACGGGCCTCACATATATACAGGTAAGCTAAACATTTTTTAATGTTTCAACTACACCCATTTTTAATTGGTGATGCTCCTTAAAGCTGATCATGTCCACAAACAACCTAATTGGATTAATGCCAGGAGTTGCTATTTGTACATAAATAGGCACTATTTTCGTCTCAGTTTCTTCAACCACAAAATTAAACTTGCTTCACTTAACGATTGTCTATTCAACTGAATCTCAATGAACATCATAATTAAACCACGTCTAAGTTATAAAAAAAGAATCGTATTAAATCGCATAACAACATACCTTTTTTTTAAATAAAATCACCAACTCATGTCGTAGTATATTTTTATGGCTATATATATATTGCTTATACTTGTGGTATTATACTTGTGGCTTAGTACGTAAGTAGCTAGCTAGCTATTTTTAAAATAATCATGTTGACTCTACAAACATATTATTACGATTATGAAAATGTTTTACCACAAATTATGTACCTACAACGTTTTACTAAGTAAAGCAAAGTACTTAATATCAGTAAAGTATTCTCGCAGTATTGTAGTACAGATTAACTATAATTATATTTATGTACCTACCTACTGTAAATATTATTTATGTTGCCTACTTGTCAGGATACATATTTATTGTAGCTTGCACATAAAAACAATACACAGAATAACTAAAGTGATGGATGGCTACGTCGTGTGATTTCGGTTTTGCCGGTTTTAAAACTTTTGATAGGAAAACAAAGATGATGAAGAAGAGGTAGTAGGGGGAAGGATTTAAAACTCTGATTGAGTATCTTCTACGCTCGATAGTCACTTGTCGGTGATAACAATAGGGTAGAAGGCGGCACATTCTACGAAGGCAGAAGGGGGCCTTCGGTCAGAACAGCATCCTAACATTTATTAGTTTAGTTTTTTCCCGTTGGTACAGAGAGTACTCCACGGGCCTCAGACGTCGCTGTCACTTACTGTCAGTTCCCAATCTTACCCATTCCTACAAAAAAATATTATTCTAATTTTAACAATTTACAGATCTGCAACTGGTTTGCGAATTGGCGTAGAAAGCTTAAAAACGCCAATGCAGATCGGAATCAACTAACATGGGGTCATCTCATACGAACATACAACGACCGTGCTCAGGGGAACGTGGAACAATTCAGTATTTGCTCCGACGATAGCATCTGGAGCGAGCCAGAACCTGCACCAAGCCAAGGGTCCAATCACATCGATGACCGACTAGAGAACAGTCCCAAACAGCCCCAAGAATACATATACGACGACGTAGATGCATCCTCAGACTCGAATGAAAAATTTCCTAGCTTCAATAACAATTATAATGAAGTAGAACAATGCAGTAAGAACAGTTGTGACTCAAAAACTATAAACAGCCCAATACTTCTGAGCAAATGGTTGGAGAGTGCAGCTCGATTCCAGCCAAGCGAGAAGAACTATTCATGGTGGGCTGAAGAAGCAAAGGCAAGGAAACACGAGATAAAAATACAAAGGGTTGTAGCAAACACTATAAGGCACGACAGGGATGAAGTGGAAGCTGCTGTGGCCTTGACTGCCTTAGCATCGGCTACGAATGGCCTAACAGCTTAGTAGCTTATTATACTACCTATAGCTATAGGATAGTGTATCGACTCACCGTATAACTGATACTTATAAGTTTTGCTTCCCGGTTATCCATTACATATTTCAGCGTAATAAAAACAGGGCAACTTTGTTCGCCTGAAGTAACAACGCTAATCAATATTTCCAATTAATCGTTTAAGATGTAGGGCCATTAATGCATTGTGGTCGATTCTAATCATACTAGCATTCGTAAAAGTCCTACGCGTAGAAGACTGGCAGTGCGTTTCGTGTGACTTGTGAGATTTCTGAGTGGCCCAATGTGGTGAGCATAAAGTGGGGAGGCATGGAATAATGACGCATCTAAATGCAGATATTTCAGTGTTGTTATGTGTGAATAACAATCACTTATCATAACTGCCACTTCTGATGTTGATGTTTAATGATATTGTTGTTGTTGTTAGGGCGCTCCTTGTGTCTCCTAGAAATACCATGTTAAGTTTGTTTCGCTCCAGTGTGAATTTATGTTCCAAGTTTGCTCAAGTCTAAAATATAAAAGTAAGAATGTTACAATAGTATGATCTCTTTAATATAATATTCATTAAGACGACCAAAGATTGATTATTATGAATAAAAGTACCTATTAGAAAATAATGTTTTGTTATTTTTATAACGGCTTAAAATGATTTCTAAAAAGGTTAAGTTTAAAGTGTCCATCCATGAACTTTTTTCTATATATCTATATTCTTTTATTTTATTTTTGTAGTATAAGGGGGCGAACGAGCAGCCGGAGCCATAGTCATCACTACTGATGCTCAAAAATCTTCAAAAATTGCGTAACGTAATACTTGAACGCTCCCTTTCTTAGAATAGTATTTAATCCATTAAAGTATCTCTTATTTTGCACATAATATAAAGAAAACTCTTACCAACCTCGAGCTTTTCTACTTTTTTATTTTTAAGGATATGTGTAACAAAAATTGATAAGTAGGGCCACTGGGGGCTCAATGGAACAAAGGGTACAGTGGAACAGCGTCAATAATTATTATATACCTGAAATATAGTACAATACTATACAAGGTTGATAAGAGCGAGTGTCATTAAATTAATCCACATAATATACTAAAAGTGCCTACAGTTAATCCGAAACTATTAAATAAAAGTTTTACGTCAAGTATACGAAAATACTTTTTTCAAACAAGTTAAATAGCGAAAAAATATTCTCACTCTTTGTACCGGGCGCCTACAGCGAGCATGAGGTGAATGACCCTGGCCGGCCATAGTCGGCGATCAGCTGCGATACGGCATGTACGTAATCAGAAAAAAACTTAAAGAATTCCTGTGTCTAAACTATTGCTCCGATTGATCTGATTATAGTTGTTTAGTCTGGAAATTTTACACTAAATATGTGGCTTCATTTAAGGCCTCTCGCTTTTATCAACCTTGTACATTAAAGTACGGTTGGCAAAAAAAAACTGTTTTAGGAGTTACGTTATAATTTCATACTCAGACCAAACGAAAAGTATATTTCGTCTGAGATTTCATACCGATCAGAACTTTCGATTTTGCAAAAAAGTAGTCAAAGCAGATATGTATTTTGTTTGTATAAATCTTAATCATTTTAAAAACTAATTGTAGTAAAATATTTAGTGCAACACATAATCTAAGTTAAACATTTCAAGTTCAAAAAATTAATTTTTGAGATCCTATGGAGTACAGTGGGTCGGGTTTCTATGGAACAGTATTCCATTGTGTCTAGGATTACCACCTCTTAACTGTCTAAATCCTGTAGAAAAGAACCTTTGGGAATATAGAGGGGAGGGGACACTTGTCTCTAACAAAAAATGTACTTACTTTAAAACCAAATATTTCAGAAACGGATCTCTAAATCGAAAAATGGTGTTCTCCGTCTCAGAGTCCCTTAGTAAAACCGCGAACAGACGGACCAGCACCGGATCCGGGGGGGGGGGGGG
>LUGF01025751.1:564677-591315 GCA_001625245.1 Calycopis cecrops
AAGCCTATCCAGTATAATGAAAAACATTGTCCAAAGTGATTGATGGTAGAGTGGTGTCGTTTGTACTGCTCATCACAAGTTATTGCCAAACAACACAGCGAGGAACTGGACAAAATGATGGCATCACGTCGTTCGTTAATCTCTGGCACCCTTAGGTACCTCTATCTTACAAGCTAGCTTTGAGCTTCTCTTTCTTTTCGGACCTTGTTTTTTTTTTGTTGACGCAAGGGAATAGGTACATTTACGTATGATACCTAGGAGCCCGGGTGACCCCTAGGCCTATGTCTAGCAGCTTGACTCGGGGTACTCCCCAGAGTCAAGCTGCTGCTGCGGAATCGGAAGAGAAGTCTAATACGTCGAGCAGCATGGGGTCGAAAGGGGTATCGATCTCTCTCTCGGTTGAAAGACATGCACCCCGATATGAGAGAGATTATAATAACTAATTTAACTATTATTATAATAGTCAAACGAACGGACCGCGACAGCCCCCCCTCCTCGGGACTCTGAAATCGAGGGTAGGTCGCGCGGTATCTAAAATGGCCTTTGCGTTGACGTGATCTTTTTCTCCTGGAGAAAATAATTATCGGGATCGTTATTAGAAGTCTTCTTAGCAGGGAAAAGTTCTAAGCTGCTCAAAATACAGTAGTATCAAAAGCCGCCGACGTGTTTGTAATTTTCTGAACATCTTCAAAAAGGGCATCACAAAATTACCACTGCGTAGGCAGGGAAGCATTGCCGACATATGTGCATATTAATATTAACATTTTACACTACTTTGTTAAACAAAGGCAACTTGTTGAATAACTAGGTACCTATATATCTACTTGCGGCAGTTTGTTAAAAGCTACTGAATTATAAAATGATTTCTCGAGATCACTTAATTTCAATCACATGACTGTAAATTACCGCAATGTAATGCTGATATAATTTAGTAATACGTGAAAACCTATAAAAATACATACAGTATAGTTATGGGTATTAAGAATATGCTATTTTTTTGGTAATCAAAGTACAAGTAATAATTATTTTACTATTATTTTTATGATATTATATTATGACGATTATTTTTGTGCCCATAAAGGGGCCCCTTTTTTACTCCCAGCCCCGGGCCCCACCAGAGCTTAATCCGGCGCTGAGACGGACATGACGAAACTATAAGGGTTCCTCGATTAAACAGTTAAAATGTGAATATATGAAAACAACATAAAAGCTAAACAAAGATATTTATCTAATAAACAAATTATAAATAGACTCCAGTACTTCAACTCGCAACATTATCATCTTTCTTGGCTTCCTTTGTACTGTTTTGTATTTCGACATGCTTTTCGAGATTGCTTACTAGCATCTGCTGATTCTGATTGAGTTGGTTAACAAGACAAGAAGCTGCACTTTGTAAAATTGTACACAGCTGACTACGTGCAACATCAAGGTTAGGTAGTTTACTAAACTCGACTAACTCATTTTTGGACAATAGTTTGTCTTGGATGATACCTCCTGAAAAAAAATAATATTACAGTTTTGTTAGATTAAGTTAAGAATGGGCTATTTTTCAAATTTTCAAAAACCGCTCCAGAATGTTTATCAATGATCAAGGAACTTATACAATTTTTTGTTTTTAATTCTGATAAATATTTTCAAATTAAAAATTCTTAATTTATAAAACCCGCTAAAACGCTTCTTTAAGCAAAATGGCGTCTTGAGACATATTAGCTTTGTAGCGTTCCGAAAAAAAAGACAACATTAATATACAGACACCGAAATACATCTATTGATGTAGTTGGCATGCAAATGGTTAAAATATTGTTTTAAGTAATAGTAAATAATACAAACCTATCACAACTAATTGAGGAGCTTTCTTAAGAATATTAAACATTTTTGCAGCATTTTCTGGCTGACCAAAAATAATGTTTTGATGTGATGTAAATAGATGATTCACTGCTTCATAACGAGTCCCTGTTGTTGCCATGTTTACTATTTTTTTTCCATATGTCCTTAAATTCATATTGTTCTTTTTTAAAGTGGCATATATTGGTAATTTGTCTTCCATACTGATGGAATTCATATGAAGAAATACTACCATTTTGGAAGTATTAAACCATTCTAAGCATTCTCTTGCCAAGATTCTTTCAAAAGGGTTATCATAAACCTTTTGAACCCAATCTTTTTTTCCCTTATCACAAAGAGATATTTCCGGTAATGCATTCTTGGGAGGTCCAAAATAGGGTTTTGATATATCGAGTAGTAATTGTTTTTCAAAATGGGGTTTCCGTGGCTTTTGTATGTTTATCTTTCCTCGAAAGCGTTTGACTATGAAAAATGGTGTTGGAGACTTCAAAAATGCTGAAATAATAAATGTCTTATTAAATTTCATAAGACCCGGAGCACATAGTGATAAAAACAATGTATAGTGTACCTTTATTTATCGATGCCATAGCTATGAAAACCGACTCTTTTTTATAGAGATCTAAAGTTTACTGAAAAGATATGGAAAAATAGGTTAGGATTCTTGAAATGCCAATATGTATGCCAAAAAGATTTCTGACTATGTTAAAACATGTTTACAATAAAACGTTTCCTACTGTATGCTTAATTAAAATAATTACAATATTAATTCATTTACTAAAACAAATAACGTTTCTACGAGCTGAGTTACAAAACATTAGAAGTTTGACAATTGGACAATTGTCACTTGACAAATTGACAGAACACTGACAGAATATGACACTTTAGTTTTTTTTATGTGTTTTGTGTGTAAAGACGATCTTCATGAGGCCAAAACGCCTCTCGCTCCGTCATTCTTGAGTCTTGACAAAATATAAATTATATTGTCCATGGGTTTCGAATATTTTAGCAATTTGTTTTTTTCTTTCATAAAATGCTTATTACCAAAACCCTATTAATGTACAAAATATGTTGTCTACGTACCAAAGTAAGGGGTTGCATTATAATATGTCTACACAAATCTTTTTCGCAGACTGGGAATAATAATAATGGTCTTAGAAAGCCTAGATAATCCAACCCTCAAAACCCCAATTTTCATGTAATTCAATTTCAATGTGTTCTAATGCCAACCCCAAAATAATTACAATTTTCAGTATGCCCTTAATCCTTTTAGTGCCGCGTCCGCCCATCGGCGGGTTATTTTTATTCACATGCCAAATACTATTTCTACTACAGGCTATTTTAATACTACAACATTGCTATACGGGACAGGCTTGGGGGGAGAGGACAGACTAAGACCAGTTCAGCTGGAGAGTCCTCCACCCGTCCCTCTGTATCAGCAGATGGCGGTGTAGATTAGAACGACCAGCGTAGCGTGCTCTTTTGAAGTACTAGGGGCCAAGATGGGAACCTAACCCCATTGGCCATTGCACGGTTCCCAGTCGTAGTAGGGACTGTTCAGATGCAGCCGAACATACCCCAAGCAGAAGACGTATAGCCTCTTCGCCAGAAGGCCAGCCTGTCGCTGGAGGGATCCTGTTGCTTGTAAATCCGGGACCCTCCAATTATAGCGGCTGAAGGCACCAGCAGCGATTTAGTCGGTATTACACTAAGTAAAGGGATCAAGCTTCTAAACTGCCACGCTAACTAGAGCCTAAAATGTGAACCGAATGCTAGCAAATTTTCGTTTGTGCGTATGCTATGACATAATATGTCAACATGTCAATGTCATTGTCTTTAGGCTTTAGCTCAGAGTTCTCGGGCCAGGTTCTCGTATGGACGTCGGAATTGCAATAAAATATGGATATTTTTGAAAATATCAATATCGGTACCGATATTTTTAAATAAAAATATCGATATATCGATGAGATACGGTCGCGGTCGGCAACCAAAGACCACTAAAGAAAGGTAAATTTGGGCTTCTAGGGTAGGTACCAAAAAAATATTATACCGTTTTTGATACTTTTTCGATATTGAATATTTTATATCGGTATTTCGATTAATCGAATCAAAAATATCGATGTAACGAAATCCATGAATCGATATCGATATATCGATATTTTTTCCACAAGCCTAGGTTGTCATTTAAATTTTAAGATAAACACGGTGCAATAATGAATAAATACATGTGAAAAAAGGTTTCTTTTGAATATTGTAATAAAACTCTAACGACAGTGAAGTTCTTTTTAAAAGATTTTATTTTTATTAACCGTGAACGTTGTATGTGATTTATTTTATTAAAATAAGCCGAAAAGAATAAAGTTCATGTACGTATTTAGGTTATAATATCTACTTTCTTGAATATTATTGCAACATATTAATTAATATACTTAATTAATTAATATATTTCTAGTTTTCACATTATTAAAGTTATTAAACAATATGAAGGGAATTCAAGAAGATACACCTCCATCTTCAATAAACGGCGACGAAATAGGCACCATGGATGATGAAGATGGGGTAATATTTTTAGAAGAGATTGAGGAAATCAGTTTCGATGATGAAGTTATGGAAGAAGTTGACGACCAAGAGGAAGAAGACATGGAAATGGAAAAACCCGAAGACCAAGCCCTTTTAGCATTTAGTGAACACACTGGCTCAGTTTTTTGCTGTGATCTCCATCCCAATGGTAAACATGCGGTAACTGGTGGAGAAGATGACAAAGCATATGTGTGGTCTGTTGAGGATGGTAAAATATTAATGAATTGTGTAGGACATAAGGATTCAGTCATATTTGTAGGATTTAGTTTTGATGGTACATATTTGGCAACAATTGATATGAGCGGCTTAATAAAAGTGTGGGAATGTCAGATAGAAAGTAATAGTCAGGAACCATGGCCATTAGTTTTTGAATTTGAAGCAGATGAACATAGTTGGGGTTCCTGGCATTTTGGTGCTAGAGTCCTGATCTGCGGTGGTCAATCTGGAGACATATATGTATTTAAAGTACCATCAGGAGAGACTAAAGTATTGCAAGGACATACAGTTACAACTGAATGTGGCAAGGTACTTTTTATTTTTGTTTATAAACAACAATTACGCTTTCAGAGGTCTTTTTAAAGCACAGTCTACTGTGCTTTAAATTGTGCAAGTTAATAGTGCAAGTTATTGGAGCCATTTGGTAATTACCAACACTCATTAACATCTGCATTGCAGATATGTTACCCTCCTTCACCAAAAAGGTGACTATTTATTAGTTAGAATAAACTTACATACTACAAAGTAAAAACTTATTTCAATAAGAAGCAAAAAGGATAGTGTGAACTCTTTTTATTTCTCCATCTGATTTACTAGATATATAACACTACACAAAACTATAAAGTAATCTATAAGAGAATGTGGTGAATATAATATTAGTATTTTTAATGAGACATTTTGATTTCACAACATTTTAGAATTCATCTTCATCTACTCCTTTAATAAAACTAGTGGACCTGCCAAGATGGATGTTAGATCTAAGTCAAACTTTTTCGTAATTAATAACTAAATATCATATGCATGTTATGACAATTTATGTAGAATTTTCAACACTTGGAAAAGACACAGGAACTTCATCAATAATTATTATGTGTATCTTATATATCGATGTGTCATATTAATGGTAGTGTGTGTAAAGTTTTAGTTATTAAATTAAAGTACTTTAGAAACATTATTTTTAAAATTTATTAGCGTTCTGCACTTCTCTTAAACATAAACTATAAATGTGCCAAATTTCATACTTCACCATCTGCAAAATTTTCGTAAAAATGTTCCTAAAGTTTTTGCTTTACATATTAATATATAGATGACACAATAATATAATCAATCAATCAGTAAATTCAAAAATATAAAATAATAAAAAGACTAAAAAAGTCTTAAAATAAATAGACAAAAAAGTCTTTTTATTTTTTTTTTTATTTTTTTAGCTGCTAGTAATATTCATTTGCTTTTTTTGTTACGCAATAGAATTTTTAGAATTTTTATTCTATTGTGTAAAACAAAAAGAAAAAACAATACCACCAGCAGTTAAAAAAATAAAGTAAATGGAAGGATAAAAAGTACAATATCCTAATGTTGTTATATTTTATACTATAAAGTCTTAAATTATATTAATTGTGTTTAAATTATATATTGTGATACTAATATTAATTGTTTTATATTTTAGTTGTTCAAAGATGGAAAACGTTTGGCGGCTGGTTATGAGGATGGTGCTGTCAAAGTATGGGATTTGAAAACAAACACAGCTGTACAGCAAATATCATCAGCCGTGCATCAAAGTCGTATTACAGCTATTGATACACATCCCGATAATAATTTAATGGCGTCAATATCTACGGATGGTAATTTTTTTTCTTATTAACAATAAAATGTGGTATAAGCATTGTCAGTAAGGAATTGATATATTGCTAAGGTTTTGCATAAAATATCGTATATGTAATCATAATCAATTTGGTTTATACTATAGCTATCTCATTTTCAGCAATTTTATACAATTTAAACAACCAAATAATTCAAAATTTTATTATATGGTTTTTTGGTAGTTTGAGCATGCAATAGTACTATTAAATTGAACTAAGTGCTACTAGATATAGAGCTTTATACTTATAGTATCGTGTCTTATTCTTACAGGTAAAGTGGTCTTAACAACATCATCAAATGGCAAAGTTGTTGCACAATTTGAAGTAGAAAAGGATTTGGAAACTGTGGCATTTTGTCCAGATCCACAATTGGGATTGCTAGCTTTAGGTAATAAATGGCATTACATGTTGCTTAAAACACTCTAAATTGGAACCATTTTAATAGTCCAGTCATTATAGATTTTGACCCGTGAGTAATTATTAGATCTTGTTTTTTTTTTCATAGGTCCCGTTACGTAGGTAGGTAAGTGTAAATTCAAAAAGTAGACCGGATCAGACGTCTGCATATATTCGAAAAATAATTTTATCCATAAAAACGGGTTTTCTTGAATAACTGAGTTCTGAAATAACAAAAATTTTAGGAAATTGATTGGAAATTAATTTCTGTGCCTCCTGTGATGAGTGATGTAAGTTGACTTGTACCCTTTTTTGTGTTTTTATTTAATAATCAACAAAAAAATACGAATTTTTTTATCCAACTCAAATATTTCTATTTGCTATAGTTTCGGAGATAATATAGTGAAAAGTGATACAACTAGTAGCATCTTGGTAAAAAAAAAAGTGCATTTTGATATAAAACAAGTTGTAACCCCTTTATGTACGGGTTCCAAAAGCTATTTTTTGTGTTTAGTTTGGCTTTCTAGGAAGGCACCATGATATAACTAAACTTGTATCAATAAACACATATTTTTTACTCGTATTACAAAATCTTAGTAAGTACAACTCCATAGTTTTGTCAAGAAAATTAAAAAATTTATAATATTTATCGAAAAACATTAAATGTATTTTTAAAGAGAATGTTGTTATCAATAACATCAAGTACTCAGATCTATTCTAGTCTCCTTGATTCATACACTCTCCTGCAAAATTAAGATTTTGAACTTGTATTACTTATCACAGGAGGCACATAATTATATTTGAAAAAGCGATCTACCCCTGAGGGAGCTATGAAAAAAAAAATATAGAACTTATTATTCACGAGTAGGGTAAAGTTTTTGGATAAAATATATAATGACTGGTGTAACATGGTAATGATTGATTTTTTTAGTATTACTATCTGAACTTGACTCTTAGTATTATTGTTTAGATTTTCTAAAATATAAATAATAAATTGCCTTACAGGTACATTAACTGGATCAGTTACAATATGGGACACTGCTAGGCAAATGCTACGACATCACTGTGCCAAGTCAGAGGATGACAAAACGGCAGGTGTGACAAAGATGATATGGATCAAGGACCAGCTGGTCACTGGCTGCTTAAATGGCTCGGTGAGGGTTTACAACGGGAGGTCAGGGGAAAGAAATTTTAAATTAACTGGACACTGGTCAGAAATTCTAGACTTAATTTACAATGAAAAGGAAAATCTCATTTTAACAGGATCAGATGACAGCAGTGCTAGGATATTCAAGTTTGAAAAAGTGGACGACAAAGACTAGTTGAAGCTATAAGAATTTATGTTTATTTAATGTCATCCATGTTGTTGATTTTATAATATTTAATATTATAATGTTTACACAAAAACTTTTCGTCTTATTGGAAGCTCTTGTAAGTGATACTGTTATTTGATTTGCATAGCTATATAGGAATTAATTAAAATTACTCTTATTTTATCTACCTACTCTTTTGACTCTGAACCGACTTAATAGGTGGATTTTAAGTTATCTTAAAACTACTGAAGCTGATTTAAAAAATTTCTAACAATGTAACTTTTTTTATTATTTATTACCTCGTTATAATTTTTTGTTTAATCCAAATTAAAAAAACAAACTAGAAACTTACCATCCATTTCCAACCATATGACATGGTTCTTACAGGTCAAATTTATAACCTGCGCAGTATACTCTCGCTGTATGGTATATGGGGATATGGGGAAAAATGAGCAGTTGGAGCCATTTTCATGACTCATGACTCCCATAGGCATCCGCATAGAGGCTGTGCAGATGCTCTCTTTTCCATTCTTCTCCTACCTCCATGGTCCACCGCCTACTTACACACCGCCACGCGACAGTTGTCCTGCTTGAAATACAGATGAATGACGTTGGGCATGATCTGTCCGTGCTAGAAGTCGTTCGCGCATGTTGCCCAGCCTGGAGGTAGTGGAGAGCGGGGGATTTCATTACACATGCTACGTAGCGCAGCAAACCCCCTTTCCTGGCTACATACACGAGTAGTAAACAAATTATTGTACTCGTAGTAATGCTACGAAGTATTGTAGCATTACTACGCGACTACTGTTCCATCGATGTATTATCTTTAGCTACACGACGCTACAAGTGTGGCTACTCAATACAGGTCAATGTTACTTGATAGTTTTTTAACCAACTCCAACGAGAGAGATGGTGCGTGTGGCAAAGAACAAGATTATAGACTGTCTCCGAGAGACGATCTCTGAAGAAGGTATGATGAAGTGCACGAGTTCCCGTGGCAACCTCATGTCCACTGCAGATCGTTTAGTCGGTAAAAGCACCACTAAACCCGGCGGTGTTACCCCATCATAGCTGTTGGTATCTTTTGAAGAATCCTGCGTAAAAAGCTTGTAGTACAATATATTATAGGCTCCTGCAGCTTATAATAAGTATAATATTATAGGGATATCAGATGTCATATGTAGTTTAAATAATAAGTAATAAATAAATATGTGTGGACTCAACACACCACGTTAGCCTAGCCCCGTGCCAAGTACCTTAAGGACTTGTGTTACGGATACTAGACAACGGAAATATATTTAATGTTTTTTTTATAAATTTAAGAAATTTTACATGTTTAAGATTTTTATTATAGAAATACATATTAAAATACATAGATAAACATCCATGACCTAGGCGGGATTCGTACCCGCGACCGCTGGCGCAATGCTCCGCTTATCCGAGCCCTGTACCACTGCGCCAGCCTGGTCGTCAAATATCAGTCAGTCAGTCAGTATCTTCGTTATCATCATCAGCAGCGACGTCCACTGTTCGACATAGGCCTCCCCCAAAGAGCTTCTTCAACTTGGTGTGATTGCAGAGATCGTGCATTAATTAAACATATGTATATGCAGCACTTCAGCTGAATGTGGCGTGTCCTAATGTTAATTTTCGGTAATACTTGCAAAAGACTGACTATGTCATATTGTAATTATATTTTCGTACTAAATTTTAATTTTAGTTTCTACAAATTAATGTCAAACGAAAATATAATAGTACTTATATTACTTTGCTCTGTGGAAAATATACATCTATACATGTTAAAACGTAGACAGAGAATACTGTCTACGTGTTAAAAGTTCATATTTAAACCACTAGTTGACGTGACATTCTTTTTTTTAAATTCGGAATCTATGCTAAAGGCGAAGGCCGATACAGCTTCATCTATATGAGAGGCTCATCATTGGAGACGTGCCTCTGTAATCTGGTCGATAAGAGAGCTGACCCCCCTCTTTCCCGCTGATGGGAGAAGGCATCCCGATAGCGATTTAAAAATAGTTAGGTATGCTATTTTTATCTTGGCCAAGAGGACACCGGGTGTCCTCTTCTCCCCACCTCTGACGGAGGGGAGTAGCTCACGCGCGGCAGCTGAAAAGTGGCCGACACGATGTCTTGGAGCTTGAAGAGCTCTTACGAGCTCTCATGACTGGGGGAACCGGTCCCCCATGACATTCTTGTAAATCGTTCCCAATACGCTAGTGAAGCGCCTGTCATTTTGTAATAGCAACAACAAAAGTTATAGGAGTTTTCATTTCATTGGCTAACGAATAGCTAGTTCACTTTATGGAGTGTGATGACCATTGTCCATAAACACGCAGATGTTCAGGTGCGTTGTGTTCAATATTCCACTTTGTTTATCTTAACAACTAAAAGGGCAAAGATTTGGAGCACCACTTTTCCACAAAAAGTTAAAGCACTTCATTTCAAAGTAATGTAAAAGATTACTGTCTGTAACATTTTTTTTTCATTTTCGTCTACTTTGAAAAGCTATATGATTTTGTTTCTAAAAGTTTTAGAAAAATAGTTCTACATAAGTAGGTACTGAAGACTGGGGGTGTCATGGGTCCGAATCAAAAGTCCCATGACACCCCCAGGGGTATCTTCCAGGGGTGTCACGGGTCCGGAACGCTTTTTTCGAACCTCGCGCTTCTTATCTCCTAGAAAGTAACTTAAAATTGGAGTATGAATTATTAGTTATAGACAAGTAGGTACGTGGCAGTACTTAGGGAAAATCATTATCTACCCGGGAACTAAATCGTCACGTAAATATCATCCATTTATCCGTCCGAAAAAATATCTTCTTTAAAACAATACTTACGCAGTTAAAACAGATTTACGACCCTACTAATACTATAAATGCGAGTTTGTATGTACCTATGTTTGTAATGCACACGCAAAATCTATCTTTTGGAATTTCTCGCAGATATAGATTATACCTCTTATCAACAAAAATACCTACAACTAATTCTATTTATAACTATTCTTACATAGATCTTTCAAATAAAAATGGTAGTATGAATACTAGTATAAAAATATCTAATTAATTAACCATGATGACCTGATATCGTTTCACTTTTAGTCCCCTAGACTAGTCCTAGTTTAAACTTTATAGTACCTAAGGCCGATAGTAGGTTAATATTAGGTACAAAAGGACATCTATGTAGGTATAAATGTCTGACATGTATTATTTTGTGTACCACGCATAAAATACCTACGTATATGTATCATAGAACAGATCACATGTTGCCGGAAGATGGGTGGCGAGGGGTAAATGACCTATCTCCGACTATCATAGCGATATCGGTTATCACTGACGTCACCGCGCCCGTAAACGTAAACTCATGCTTAACCTAGTAAAATCTATTTTTAACTTTACCTTAACTGTTCTACATTAATTATGTAAATTTTTTGTTCCGACTACAAACCTAGACATTTTTAAACCTATTCCTATGTTCTAATAGACGACGCAGCGTTAGACCTAGGAAAACTTTGTCCTGGCTGTTATTAACACGACATTTTTTTTAGTTTAATTTCCATATGGCATATATTTTCTATAACGAAGCCGTCACACACGTGGTCGGTGGCGCAAGAGCGAGACAACCAAAACCCGTTGTTCAAACTTGGCAATGAATTGCCTTGGATATATTCAGTTTGAAAAGTAACTTAAGCGCCCTGACCATAAGGTCGCACTGCGTTGTACACTCGATCCATGTTACTCCTTTCAAATTCTGATTCATAATACAGCAGCAGACTGTCGGGCTCGTGGTTAACTTGCATTTCGAATTAATAGTAAACTGGAAACGCGGAGAATAGAACGTGTTCGACGCTCGTCTAGCGGTTGTAAAGCGTTCCCGATTGTTGCCAAAAAACTTGTACAATTTTGCTACATTAATAAAATCGATCTGAATTTTTTCACGCTCGAAATAATCGGCAGTAAATTATATTTATTCGCGTCGCGTTGCGGTGGATTAAAATTTGTATGTTAAATTTTGTAACCTTTACGCGCGGTTCGCTTTTCACATTAGAGTTACATTAGTTTTAGAATTTCATTAGTTTTTTAATTCACCAGCTGTTTACGGAAAACGAAACCTAGTTGTTTGCCCCACGTCGATCTAGTGTTTGCACCTTTAAATTCACTTTATACACGTGGTATTTCCCGCAACAGTTCGCCGCAAGCCGCAGTGTGATGCAATGTTTGTATGAGAAAGAATCATTATCACCCTCCACTCGCAAAATATGACATTTGTTCCAAATTTAAACATAGTACACTTATTTAATTTCTGATCGTATATTGCCTATAAATTAATAAACGTTTTAAAAAATTAAAATAAAATGGCAAAAGTATCAGCAACGGAGGGTTTGGCGCCAAAAACGATGGGAGTCGAAAACGGAGGAAACGGCGACGAGCAATCCACCGATGGCGTACGATTGAAGAAGGAATTGGGACTAATGAATGGAGTAGCGATCATCGTGGGAGTGATCGTCGGTTCCGGTATATTCATCACCCCTCACAACGTGCTGAAGGACGCCGGCTCCAAGGGCATGTCCCTTATTGTGTGGCTGATGTCGGGGTTCCTGTCTATGATTGGAGCTCTGTGTTACGCGGAGTTGGGTATGTGTTTTAACATTTTTGCCAGGAATTTGGGTCTTTTCAATAAATTTTGTGTATACATAATTTCAAATACAATGACTATATTATTGTCAAAGTTCAATCAATATACCTATTGTTTATTCTGTTAAGAAATTTTCTTATAAAGGCTGAGGTATGTTTAGGAATGTACAAAAGAGTAGGGACAGCTTCCCTACGCTTTTGTATATTCCTAAACGTACATCAACAGAATCCGGAGTAGGGGCCGAATCCCACTGTTGCACAGTAATTATGTGTATTTATATAGAAGGATGAGGGTCACAGCAATTGATATTATCGCTTCTATTGAATAACAATGAAAATTAAATTGGTGTTATCGGTCAGCAATAAAGCGTCAAAACTTATGTACCTACTTTTTACTAAATAAATGGTTTAAAGCTCTTATAAATTATTAAACGAATCAGAAATAGAGATTGAGGTACCTATCGATAGAACGTTCGAATGAAAATCTAATTTTTTTTATTTTTTAAAGATTTGTACTTAGGTGGGTACTGAGTATCTACAATTTAATAATTTACAGACATTGTGTGTTTATGCAATAGATTCAATTGCAACAATATTAATTTTTCAAATATTATCTTGAGAAATAAATATCTTTACGATGCTCTAAGGTAGATTAATATTTACAATCATCAGAAGTGCTTGCATGTTTTCACATCATTCTATAAAAAACCCTTATCTTATATCATAAAAGCATTTTCATGAGAAGCTAAAGCTACTAAAATATTTAAGTGTGTCTTAAAGATAAGATATTCTTTTGTTGAACCAATTATCTTGTATAAATAGATAAGTCGTAAAATGTTTTAAATATAAACAAACAACGCAACAATGTATAAAGTTGGCAAAAAATATATGTTAAAACATGCTTACCTGAGTAATAACTGAAATGCAAAGCTTCGGTGATATTAAAATGTAAAGTTGATAAGATTTAAAGTAGGTAGACTCACTATTTTTAGCCAGAACGATATCAAAAGTAGATACTATAAATAGGTGTCTCTGCCGACAATATTTTATGCGTTTAGCAGACATGAGAGCACCTATGACAAAATGAGACCGTTATAGCTATTTCAGGCTAGATATATGTAGGTATATTATATAGATATATATTAATAGGTAAGAAGACAACGAAACACGATGGTAATTTTGTAATCTGCCGACTGACCCATGCCAATTTGTAGAATTATTTTGTCAATAAGTTACACCTTAAAATTGAAAATTTCCGAGAAGTATGTCATGTCCTTAATAGTTTCATTGCGACTTTCCATCGATCATCATCAACAGCACTTCCGGACTCCCGTAACAAGCATGCAGGTACAAAGAATCTGAGTGTGTCTCAGGAATAGTGGAACCGATTTTGATGGAGCTTTCAATTAAAGGAGTTTATAGGGCAGAGCATTTTATTTCAAAAACTTGCAATTTGAATCCTTGTTAATTCACGAGCGAAGCCGGGCGGATTTCTAGTAATAAATAAATCTCTCGTCTGCTTACAAGAAATTTACATCGACCTTAAAAAGAGTAATTTAGTTAACAAGGAAACAACATTCTCAATCAAATAATACTTTTATGATACTTTTTAGGGTTCCGTAGCTAAACGGAAAAAAACGGAACCCTTATAGATTCGTCATGTCTGTCTGCCCGTCCGTTCGTCCGTTCATCCGTATGTACAGCCATTTTTTTCAGAAACTATTGAGCCTTCGTAGTTGAAACTTTGTAAGTTGATGTATTCTGTAACCGCTATTCGAATTTTGAATTAAAATAAATAAATAAAAAAATAATGTGTGGGGGGGGGTCCACTTCATACATAGAACTGAATCGTCTATGTATTATCGTGTACGTTGAAAAATTGAGAGATAGACGCTTTGGAAACTTTCGACGAAAATTGGTTTGCGCGAGATATCATTATTAGTTTTTGAGAAATAATACATTAAAATAAAAACGCAAATACAACTTTGTCGTTCATAGAAGCGCTATGAAAAACCAAGCTATTTTATTTTCCGATAAAAAATGTCGCAGAGACTTTTCGTTGGTACGGAACCCTCGGTGTGCGAGTCCGATTCGCACTTGGCCGGTTTTTTATTGTAGTTTTTTAAGTAGGTTAATATTTAGGATTAAGTAGGTTACTAAAACAAATGTTCCGTAATTTATCGCAGTCTTCTTGTGTTGGTTTTGAATATTATTAAAAATTGTATGAAACGTTTCATTTTTCATAATGTGGCGGAATATAATGTCAGCCGGGAAGATATTGACCACTTTCTTCTCAAAAATTTCACCCAAAAATCGTACTTTTTGCGCTCACATTGAATACTCTGGCTAAATAGTACAAAATAGAATAACATCTTGCAAAGTCGGAGTCGGACGTTAGATAAAATATTATGTTTTATTTTTTTTAAACTTCTATCATTTAACCAGTCCAGAAGATTGATATTTTCTTTGGCAACGCAAGTGAGTACATTTACGTACGCTACCCAGGAGCCCGGGTGGCTCAACCCCTGCGGGTGCCTTCAGCCGCTATAATTAAAGGTCCCCGGAGCCGGACAAGCAACAGGGCCACTCCAGCGACACGCTGTCCTCGGTGAAAAGACTTCTCCTCCTTTGAGGGTGTCCAGTTGCCTTTGAACAGTCCCTATTTCAACGTTGGAACTCTGACTCCTGATCCCAATGCTCCAACGGAGTACGTCACGCCATCTGCTAATTCAGAGGGACGAGAGGAGGACGTCTGCACATTGGTTGACCCTGACCGCCTCTCAGGGGCCAACCATCAAACGGCCGCAGAGGACAGGGAAGACGGCAACGATACACTGCATCTCCACGTCCTCTGCGGCTCTCTGTTCGGTCGCGGGAGACAGTGTGCACGGCAACGACACAACAAGACACCTTTCCTTCTGCGACCCTTTCTCCATGGACGCATCCAGAGCAGGCCCTGGGGAAACCTACTCGGAGTTTCCCCTCCTGGGATCCCTCTTGGCTTCAGAGTCATCACCACGGCAAGATGGAGATCCGTCGAGGGGGAGAATTTCGATAATATTCAGTACAATCTATTTATCTTATGTTTTTATCTTTTATCTCATGTTTGTTGAGTGAGAATGAACACCCTACCTGATCATACCTCACCAGGAGAGACGCTAAATTTCGCGTAGCATTTTTAGGTTTCAGTATGAATCTTAATCACCTATTTCATTTACTCTCTGATATTTTTTTTATAGCATAGGAGGCAAACGAGCAGTTAGGTCACCTCATGTAAACTGAACACCAACGCCCACAGACATATGGTACGATTGTTCTCAATATATTTATACCAATATTATGCTAAAGAGTTTGTGTGTTTGAACGTACTAACTACTCCGATTTGAATAATTCTTGCAGTGTCAGAAAGTCTAGTTATCAAAAAATATAATTAAGACTTTATAAGAGAGTGGATAGAAGCAGAGCGGGGCTCTGGTAGTTTATTATAATTATTCAACATATATTTTATTTCGGTGGCCTATTGAAAGGGAGGAAAGTAGGAAGGAGGGCAATACATCTACCTATCGATTTGGATGTTTTTAATTCCTTATAGTTTATACTATATGTATATAAATTATAATATGTATAAATGTTTTATACTTTAGGTATATAAAATATGTTTTTGTGTAGAATTAATTTATGTATGAATATATGGTCGAAATCCACCTAAATAAGGGTTTGGGTAATGCCCATGATGATTTATCTGTATTAAGGTGCAGCTATTGCTATATAGCCATCCCTACTTCCTAATGTTATTTGTTATCTTTGAAGCAAGTAACTTAGTTGAGGTATTTCTGTCCTTCGAAAGAAAGTTATTATCGTCGTACTCATTATGATGAATGTCGACTTAAAATAAAAATTACACTTAACCAAATATTTCTCTATCTGGTTTCCATTGATTATGTTTTATTGGTGGTTTTTTAATGTTGTATGTGGGGACGTACGAGTAGTTGGGAATTTTTAATTTCTACCGACGTTCGCCAACAAGATATCCGCATGTTTCTTGTGCTGAAGTGTTGTCTTCTCTGGACCAAGAGCTACAGGCCCGGTCGTGCCAGAACGCAGCATGGCTCTACTTATCACATTATCAGCATTAAATGAAACCACATATTTAGTGTATCATTTTAAGGCTACACAACAAAAATCAGATCAATTAAAGCAATAGTTTAGCCATAGGATTTATTAAAAGTTTTTTCTGACTTCGAACACTCTGTATCGTCAGTTATCCGCGAGGCCGGCTGACTAGGGTCATTCACCCCGTGCGAGGTTGCCGTTCGCTGTCGCCGTCAGTACAAAGCGTGTTTCCATTTTTTCGCTTTTTAACTTCTTTAAAAAAACTATTATTGTACACTTCTCGTAAACTTGTTTTTAATAGTTTCGGATTAACAATAGGCACTTATAGTAGTTTCGTTTAGTGCCTCTCGCTTTTATTAACGTTGTACCTATAAAAAAATATATCTATGTATTTAATGTCCTGATTTGATTTAGTTAAAAAAAAATGCATGAAGTAATAAGACAATAGATAATTATGCTAGAACTTATAATGGTGGCACCAACAACCTTCAAAACTTTACGTAAAATTTGGATTTCGGGACATAGTCGCCCGAAAACTGTATATTTTATTCTATTTAGAAATTAGAAATCTAGTACTTAAATAATATTTAATATAAAATATACCGAAGAGTCAAGGTCAACTCAAATCTAACTGTTATCGTTGGTAGGAATCCCGGAAGGAAGCAGTCGCGCCATTTGAACTCTGAGTTCTGACATCTAATTTAGCAGTTTATAAGTTATCAACTAAACAAACTAAAAAAATACATAAATATTATAAAGAGATTATTTTTTTTCATTGTGTATATCGTATAGGCTCCAGAACTACTAGGCCGTTTTTAACCACTTTTTCACTAATAGAATACTGCAATATTATGACGACGATTACATATATACATAACAGAACTATACTAACAGAATAAATAGAACAGAACATATATATATATATGTTAGGAGGTTTTCACTATCATTGTAATTTTAAAGGGATAAATAAAATAGCCTTTTTTAAAACATATACCTACCTTAATTATATTTATTAATTATCCTTCCATTTCATTTTTAAGAACATATGTTGATATTGTAAACTGTATATTAATAGTAGGTACAATATATTATATTCTCGTTACAATTTCTTTACGTATTTTCATTATGAATATCCATTTGAACAGAGTTTCCTCTTTCGACGATTATGCAAACTGGTACAGGATAATGATCCTGAAGTAAAAGCAAATAAATATAATAGCACTTATTTTAATATTATACATATAGGTATGCTGAAAATAAAACATAATAGGTCAATTAGTAAGTATAGTAGTTAGTAAGTCGTCCATTATAGCAACAATGGGTGTAAAAACCCCGGGTCGAGAGGGTATCTGGACACTTATGCATAAACCTTTCTATGTCTCGATTGTACGCATCGAACACGAATTTTAGTAGACGACGGTTGTGCGTTAAAAACGAAGAAAACACAGGACCCAAAATTAAGTCACTTGGGAATAAAATCGCCTATGACCAGTATGTCTCTTTCTAAAAATTCTTCTGTGGCTTTTACTGTGTTGGAATACCTATCTTTCACCTCAGAGCCATGCCTAACATATTAAACTAATTACGTCTTAACAACTAAGTAATTTAGCTCCCCATGCCACCTAGGGATCTGACGATGGGGCTGGAAGGTGGTTATAGCATAGGAGCTCGTTATTAAAATATTAGATTCGTGTGCGGACTCGTAAATTTTTTTCTTGACCCGTATGTTGGTTGCCGTAGTTCGTGGTTAGCCATAGATTGGAGAGGGGGAGGATCAATGTAACAGGACGACGAAAGTTATTAAGTTTAAAGTTATTAAGTTTATTTTTGACAAAAAAAAATAAATTTTAATAATAGTGCATGATTCAATTTATTAAATAATGAAAAATATTTTTCTAAACCGAATCTTGTTAAGCTTTGTAGGTTAGACATTGAGCGTCCTTGTAAAAACAACACTGATAATTTCTACATTGTAACAATGATGTGGAGAATACATAAATATACATAAATATCAATGACAGGAACCATGTAACAGAACTGAAAGTGCCACAATCGAAGATCCATACAATTATATTGTCCGCCTAGCCGAATTTCGGTCACGGCGACCATCTTTATAGAAACTAACCAACTGAGCAAGGCGCAATACGCAATTGTGTACACAGACACAATTGCGCATCATGCCTCATTCTCATACTCCGATGGGACAGCAGTCAAAGTTCCAACACGATCGAAGAGATATACAGGGTTATTTTTTGGTCACCGACAAATTTAACAATTAAAATAAGGAAGTAACCATCATTCCAAGGATGTTTTAAATTTTATCGTCTAATTGTATAATATTTTGTTAAATAAAAATAGATTTGAAATGGTCCTTAAAAATACAGCGATCGTGGTTCATACGCGAAATGTATCGACTTCAAGGTCAATGACGCCAGCCGGGCGACACTCGCAAGTCATATGCCACGCGGTGACCAAGAAATATGTTTATAACACGGGACAAAGTAATTTTAACAAATTAGTTTTTTATTCTTTTTTATTTCATAAATCGAATATATTATTGATTCTGAACCAAACCTGAAAATTTGGCCGGTGACCAAAAAATAACCCTGTATAAGCAAGTGTAACACCGTCAACTTCCCAACTATCTAGTGGTTTTGGTTTGACCTGCGTTTGGAACCCGTTCCTCGCGATTGAATATGTTTTCCGGAAGACCACAAAGCAATCGTAGATAGACTTACTGATTACTTTATTGTTATAATCGTTACCTCTTCTTCCTCTGCTGCACCAAAGTTGGACCGGGAAGGGCAGAAGTTTAACGCTTGCTAGCCATAGGTATGCTATAACGTTCCTGTGTCTGTATTGTTGAAATAGCTGGTTGGTAGTTTTTGGCGTCATTTTTGAGGTTCGTTCGTGTGCTAAACAGCATTTCCCGACGTGACAAGGCTAACATAATTAGGCTAAATTCTATGTTATTTTTCTTTATGTGGATTTGCAATGTAAAAGTACCTAAAGTTTTTTAGGTAGTAAAAAGGGGCAAGGCGCAGTCCAAACCTTCTGACTATGACGCCTAGGGACAAACACATAATTGTCATATCGCCCTCCTTCTCTTTTCATTCTTCAATAGCCACCGGAAGCTCACAACCCATGAAACTCCACGCTTAGCTCTAAATGTGATGGTATCATGCCAGCGAGAGCTACACTCGGTAGTGATGACCCTATTCGGATTCAATGCAATACTATCTCTTAATAACCTAATTAAGATAAAATCATTAAGTTTTAATTTCTTTAACTTGGCTTAAAGCTTAGGCCAAAACTAAACTTGGACGGTTCTTCTTCTACCGGTCAATTTCCTATTTTTAATTGAGGTCGGCTCTCCTAATCGCTTTTCTCAAGAGACTGCGGCTCTGGGCTAGATCTGGGTCAATGTCATGCCTCTTGAGTTCTTTTTCTACTGATTTTATCCATGTAAGTCGTGGTCTTCCACGTCTTTTCGGATTGGACTCGAGTGTGAGAATTTGCCTGGTCATGTGTTATGTCATGGTTCCGTTATTAGTTGAGGTAAGTACTAAAATATTTTTTTTATTTTTTCAGGAACAATGATTCCCAAATCTGGTGGAGACTACGCATACATCGGCGAAGCGTTTGGGGATTTGCCAGCGTTTCTCTACCTCTGGGCAGCTTTGTTCATAATAGTGCCCACGGGCAACGCCATTACTGCGCTTACTTTTGCGCAATACATCCTGAAGCCGTTTTGGCCAACTTGCACAACCCCGCAAGCAGCCGTTTCTCTAATAGCTGCAATCGTCACAAGTAAGTTTTATTTTGTATATTATTTGGTAAACTTAGTCTTTTGGTAACAAAAAAAAGGTAAGTTTTTACATTAATGTTTTAGCAACGTAAACAAGAAAACAAATTTCAATCTACTTTTAGTTAAGTATTATAATTTGTAATGAAACTTTGCACAAATAATAAATGAAAGCTTCATATTAGCTAGATAGGTACCGGTTATTCTCTCGTATTTGAGATAATGGTATAATTTGTTTGAGAGTTCAGTAAATGAAAAAGCTTCTATTATCTACAGTTTGAACACTTGGCTATTAATACCTATATGGGATACTGTCTCGCATACATCGTCCCCGTCACCATCTTGATGTTGTCAAAGTCTGCCATGTGCCTTATGCACAATTTCCTCACGCCGAATCAGCTGCCACCTTCGGAATTTTCGGAGTAATACGACTACGAATTCAAAGAGTTCAAAAAATAAGTTCAACTCTCAAAGTCTAGCAAACACATTTGCAAGACCTCTGTAACATAATACGTCACATTTTTAATATTTACTTGCTCCATTGAATCTTTATTACCTACAACTAATATAAAGTTTATTTTTGTAAGCCTATAAATAAAATACATCACTTAACTTATACAATAAATAAATCGAAACTCTAATAACATATAACATGAGTCCCAAAATGAAGAGTCCTGCATGTCTTCTTCGAATTGCTCCTGACTCGTTTTGTTTTATTGTTGCTCCAACTGTGGAATGTACTTCTAATAATAAAACAGTCGGAACGTCTGTCGTAATAGGAGACAATATGGTCGCTTCTTGTACAGTCAGGATTGCATCAATCATTTTTTTGGGTAACCAAAATAATTCTCCGGAATCGTTATCTCGGGCTTTTTTTAAGGATTGCACATTGCGTGCTGGCGACCGGTTTTACGTGCAAATCTTGTTTCACTGAACGATTTCTTGAAATAATCTTTTTATTATTATATGTCAACTAGCTTACGCCCGCGGCTTCGCCCGCGTCGATTTCGGACTTCAAAAATGATTCAAAATTTTAACTTATTATGTTATTCTGATATGGAAGCTATATTACTGTAAAGTTTCATGAAAATCCGTTCAGTAGTTTTTGTGTGAAAGAGTGACAAACATTCTCACAATCTTTCTCCTTTATAATATTAGTAGGATGTCTGGTACATTGTATTTACTTTGTAATATTTTAAGCAGCTTTAAAAAAGGAGGATGTTCTATGTTTGAGTGTATTATTTACATTCTTCGTATAAAAACCGAATCGCCTTCTATATTCGTATCTACGCTTAGATCTTTTAAAATACGTAACGAATTTGTTGCAGTGCTATTAGTTAGGTACTACCTATCTTCTGGATAGTGTATTGGTGCAATATGAATGTTAAATTCATTGAAATATAAAGATATAAAGCATCACGGTAGTTTAGTCCTAGAAGTGTCATTACTCTTATGCGCCAAGCGATATCAGGCAGTGCAGGCATCAGGGCCACAGAAGTTCCATTTTTTGTGGTAGTAGTCTCTCTGATTTAAACAAAGCGGCTTAATACGAAAGAAAAAATAAAATACCAACCCTATGGAAGAACTAAAATTGTTCCTAAATAATGATGCCTTGGTTAACAGCTAGTGTTTTTTTTGTCAATTTATTATCTCATTATTTATTTTTATACATTTATTTAATATAGAAATAATTCACTATTTCTACTAACATAAAATTGAATGTTTGTTTGTTACGCATTCACGCCAAAACAACTCAACCAATTATCATGATACATTGTACAGATATTCTTAGAGGTATGGATACTTTTTATTAATAAAAATTACGGACGCTAGCGAAGCCGTGGATAAAAGCTGGTATCTGCATATTGTTACAAAACTTAAAAAACAGAAAATATATTATTATTAATTCTATATTAGTTATTCGTTATGCCAGGATACAGTCCTTGCTATTTCGATCATTCTTCAGTTATAAAAAATGACTCCAGAAATCGCCCCCTAAAAACTCGGCCAAGGTTGGATGCATAAGCAAATAAGGAAGCTCTTGCTCTATCTATTTGGATATCATTAATAGATATGCTACGTATCTTTTAGGTATCGTTAAAATATTTTTTATTCTTTACGATAGCTTGGCGAAGCCGAATCCTTAAAATGTCCCACGAGCACGGTGGGTATAAATAGGAATAATTACTAATTAGTACTTTGAAATACATATTAAATCAAAGATGATATGGACAGAATAAATTTTATTTTCGTGACTGTTTCCTAGGGGATCAATATTATTTTATGTAATATGCAGTAGTTTACATATTTTTATGATTTACGGATTGGGATTTTTTATAAGACAGACTAGGTCCGTAGCTCTTTAAATGGATTAAAGATCTTCATGAGCATTGCACGAGTCGCAGACAAAAGCTGTAGAACAATAACTTGGCACCAGGTCAAACAATGTATTCCATCATCAATTGTAGGCGTTTTGCAATGAATGACAAGAATAGAAGGTGTTAATAATCGTATCCATATATGTTGTATATGTCCCGAACACAACGTACAGTACTTGCTCTATCCTTGAGAACGTTTCTGTAGATGACGAGCTCTTAGAATGTCTATTGATAGCCTCTTTGTAGTGCTCTTATAACAATATATGAATGGGTCCTCTGAGCGCGTCTCTATCTCGCGAGCGGCGCGGGGCGCAATGCTGATTGTACTTGACAGGATAATGGCGGCTTCCTCCCGTGCGGCACTGACACGTACTCGGCCGCCAAATTATCCCGTCGATCACACCTACAAGAAGGGCCCAAATGAACCAAGTCCTATGTCTTAATAAAAATTTGCTCTGGAATGGGAGTTGAAACCTTACTAAAAAAAAAGTTTGGATGAACGTTTGTTACT
Source organism: Calycopis cecrops (assembly GCA_001625245.1). Classification (NCBI taxonomy): domain Eukaryota; kingdom Metazoa; phylum Arthropoda; class Insecta; order Lepidoptera; family Lycaenidae; genus Calycopis; species Calycopis cecrops. Next base: position 588,123 of record LUGF01025751.1, read on the forward strand.
CAATCACGCCAAAACTACGAATTTTGACGAAAATTGCCAACATTGTTACCTTATATACGAGAATAATAAGTGAGATACAGATATACTAACTATTGCAAGTGGTTTTGATGTGGCGGGTAAAACCGCGCGCGCTGATAGTCATACATGAAGTATAACGGGTGTTTGATTGCTAAATAGGAAACATAAACAACGTTATTTCCTTATGTTGTGATTAGCCGTAATGGCTACAGTTCAGAAATTATATTTATAAATGTTAATAAAAGGGTCAGCTCGCTACTTGCGTGACATATTTTTGGGATAAACATTAATAAGTCAACATATAATAATTATAGAGAAAATGATATCCTCCTTCTTTTTGGAATCGGCAAAAAATAAACCGACTTTTAAAATAACATCGACGTAAAATGTATAAAATGAACAGTTTTGGACATTTACATTGTAATGACGGGTTAGCCTACTACTGCCCCGTCACGCCAGTCGCTACCCCTGCGACATAATTTTTTACCTTCTAAGGGTGCCTTTTAGGAGAATAGAGGTAGTTTTATAGTTAATTTCATGATCTACAATTTTTACCTGAGGAATTTTTATAATAAAACTGACCGTTTTTCTCGAAACTCTTATAAAACGACTCAACCAAGCCCAAACATGATGGAGTTGCGATGTTTATTACATATTACTCAGGGCATAATGTTTCCATCGTCGGGTCATCTCGATAATTCGTTGGTTGGTTGCAATGTCATCCAATTTAAATATGTGTTCAAATATCAAATTTTTGCCCGACCGGAGTAGGTGTAATAATTATCCTAAACATATTTAGTAATACTTACGTTCTTACTTAAAAACATACGTTGCAAAAAAAGCTTAGAAACAACAGATTGTGGATAGAAATTCAGTGCTAGGTATTGTTTGGATTTCCGGTCTGGGTATATCTGATTAGTCATCGCAACTGTAGCAAACCCCACGAAAAAAGCAAAACCATAATTTCACTTCGGTGTTTGTAAAACACCAGCTCGCGGTGCCCGCGTCCGTTTTTATCTGCAGATAAAACTAGCCTCTTAGAATAACTTTAAAACATTGTACAAAGCAGTAACTTTGACATTGTAACCGAGTTGCTCCGATAACGCTTATCGTACTGCGAAAGTAGGCAACGTGCAAATAAAAAGGCTGCAAATAAAACGTAATACTTACTTATCGTGGAATCTAATCACTATTATATTATTATTGCGTATCCAACTTACATAAAGATTGTGTTTAGATTTAAATGATTAAATACGATTGTAACGGAGGCCAATGCATCTGTCCATATTATTAAAAATATTGGTTATCGACTTTAATAGAATTACCCCGTTATAAGAAAAAATCGATGAAAGATTCTGTTCTTTTATGAATTAAATTTAACTATTAACACTGAATAATTGTTGTTTTGTATATTTTTTTATGTATCTAGGTATCTATCTATGTATATATCTAGGTTTTTCTTTCGAACATATAAAAATGCAGACCAAAAACAAAAAACAAGAACCTTATTTTTTAAGAACCTTAGTTCGGTCGTGCCTCTCCATCACGTGTTCTGCGCTCTCGCCTGCACGCAGAACGCGATTCGCTGAACGTCAATGAGTCATGCTTTTTCATGTGTTCAGTTGGCCAATATATAAAACATTATCAGGTCAAAAACTTGGTAAAAAAACATCTGACAAAGCACATTCTGACAGAACGAAAATTTACTTATCACAACTTTCGTGACCTATAACTAACCTATATTGCGTGTCTATGTGGTTTATGTGAGTCTAGATGAGCCAACACGAGACCCAAATAATGGGTGAATGAGAGCAAAGCATCTTTCATGTCCATGAACTTTACGACGTTGAAAGACATCGTACTTGGCTGTATGAATGTATATGTGAATGAATTTCTATGACCATCGGTATCTCATCCGCCTTAACGATAGTCTTCTCTTACATAAAAAACTTAAATCTTCTATTAAAGAAAAAGTGGTCTTGTTTTATAAGGTAACGCCCTGCGCCATTACAACCTCATGACGCAGCAGGATCGAGATCTCTTCTGTCGTGTTTCGTGCAGCTTGTGACTTCCCGGTGGTCTGTTGGAGACAAGGAGCGAATGTGGACGGTACGTCTGCATGATTATGCGGTTGCCTATGGGCGTCGGTAGTCATGACAAGTCTCAGATTGCCTGTTTGCCCATTTCCCCCTTGCCCCTCGCCCGTATAGGTTTTACTATAAAAATCTAACTACTTGTGTATATTCCAAACCTTGTTTTAATATTTATTATATCATATTTTTTTTATAATTTCAGTATTCTTGACCGTTTTGAACTGCTTCAACGTGAAATGGGTGACCCGCATTCAGGACTACTTTACGGCTGCCAAAATACTAGCGTTATTAGTCATATTCATCGCAAGTTTGGTTCACCTGTTCAGGGGCCACACGGAGAACCTTCAAGACATGATGAAGGGCACAACCACTGAGCCAAGTAGCATCGCTACAGCATTCTACAGCGGATTATTTTCCTTCTCTGGATGGAATTACCTTAACTTTGTGACTGAAGAACTTAGGGATCCTTACAAGTGAGTACGACGCAACCCTATGATGCTATTAAATCAGACTTCGCTTAGCTTCAGCACAGCAAAATAGTATAATATATACCTAGTATAAAATATAGGTTCATTAGTTAGATCATCATATGCAACTTCCAAGTATTTGCTTAAAACCGATTCTGTACTTCAATGAAAAAATCACAATTAGATAGATATTTATTACTAATACTATTTTTTGCAACAGACAACACAAAGCAACGAGTAGACAATGGAAAAATCAATCTTCCATAAGTTTAACGTTAGAGCACCCGATTCGTGCATGTCATATTATCATAAATTATTTCTCGTATAAAGTAATATTAGGGCATTAGTGCTAAGTATATGATTAATACAAAACTAAATACACCCAAGCCTTATGTGGTCTGTACTTGCTAAACTCTGATTGAAAGAACCTTATGAGGTAGGAACTAGTGAAAATACAGCATTAAGCAGGGTATTTGCTTACTTAACCAGCGAAGCATCTAACGTAGCTGACGTCAAGTAAGAACGTAGACTCGAGCTTGCTATAGCCGCATAGCATGAAACGTAGCTGATATCAAGTAAGAACGTAGACTCGAGCTTGCTATAGCCGCATAGCAT
>LUGF01025751.1:598505-623542 GCA_001625245.1 Calycopis cecrops
AGACTCTGCTAGTAAACCATATAAAATAATTAATATAATAAGTGATGACATTAATGAATCGTGATAGGTAATCTCAATATTTTTCAGGTCAATATTTAAGGTACATGCATACCTTTTAAATTGGAATTGACATAGTAGAATATAAAAGAGTCGTCAAAGACGAAACACTTTATCTGAATCCTATGAATTAACAAGAGCAATATTTGATGTTTCGTAGATATCCATAATTGCTCAAACGATTGAATGGTTTGGCTGGCGATAGAAGACAGTGGCGTAACTACAGGGTGGCAAGTCGGCAAAATCCGGCCCAGCCGAAAGGGGCTCCCGGTCAGAGATGAAGGCCAACTCTCAACATTTATCACATCTGGTAAAAAAACAGCTTCTTTATGTGGCCATCCGACGAATTTACCATGGACCTCGAGCGGTATAGTTTTGCCACTGATGGAAGACATCGGTCTCAATTTCACTAATTTATTAGTAGTTATTGGTCGTGATCGCAGGTGAACCATGGGCACGTGTCCCGTCAACTTTAAGAGATGTGTATATGTGCTTCCTACTTGTTAGTAGGAGCTAATGCCACACTACATGCTTGCATGCAGCCGAATTAGGCCGGCACGACCGGGGAGGTACCTCTCGCTTACACGAGACCGGCGTGAAGTGACAGCTGTGCTGTCGCGTTTCGTGCCGTGTGTAAATAGCCGGTAGCCCATGGAGGTGGGAGGAGAAAGGGGGGCAGCGCATCTGTAGGTATAGTCTCTATGCAGATGTCTATGGGCGTCGGTAGTCATGACAATGGCTCCGACTGCTCGTTTGCCCCCCTACACCATAATAAAAAAAAAAAGTCAGCTAAATACCCTATCTGTATAACAAATTTTATGAAAATCTGTTCAGTAGTTTCCGCGTGATTGACGGACAAACAACCAAAGATCCAAACCAAGTATCGTAGTAGGTAGTCATGAAAATGGCTACAACGGCTCGTTTGCCCCCCTAGACCATAAAAAAAAGAACCTTCTATTCTCCGCGACTCGACGCTAGTTTGCTGATTGCTTATATCGTTTTTGAGGACCTTACACCTTTACTGGGCAACCTCATTACTCACAGAACCGATAACCACCGGGGAAGAAGTGGGGGTCCGATTTATTGAAGAAAAAAATGTCAGTATAATTTTATCATCAAGTTGCTTTTTTTAATATCACCTGTCCGGATGTTTTGTTCGGCGGTATTTGTCGGTCGGCCGGTAAATATTGCAAGTTACATTTATTCCACTTCTTGATTACTGATTGAAAAAAAAATGCATGCATGTGTTAATGAGATGCAAATGTAGAATTATTTTGACGTCAGATTGACACCTGAGCTGATGGTGGTGACGGAAGCCAGCCGCCATGGGAACGTATTTAAAACTTGTTTATCATTGAAATAAGTTGAATTTGGTTCATCTTCCGATTACCGATAGACTTGAAATTTTGCATAAATGTGTAAATTAGATGACAATTTTTGGTAAGAGGTAGTGCCACACTGTATGCTTGCATGCAGTCAAATTATGCCGGCACGACCCGGGAGGTACCTCTCGCTTTCACGAGACCGACGTAAAGTGGCAGCTGTGCTGTCGCGTTTCATGCGGTGTGTAAGTAACCGGTGTAACCCATGGAGGTGAGAGGAGATAGGGGGGCTCGTTTGCCCCCTTATATCATTCAAAAAAAAAAAATGCAAGGTCGTTAAATTTGTTTTGAAAAAGGACCTAAGACCATGATGATGTGATTATAATTATAACGGTGCTATAACTGTGGTTGAATGTATTTTTAATGCATTTGTTTTATTTAAGTAGGTACTGTTTATTTCTCTATTGTGTAGTGCGTTGAAAGACTTTTAAATCTATACATATAATAAAATAGTAACAAAGTCAAAACTGTACATTGAATATTTTTTTAAAAGAATACTTGGGGCGTGATCTACAGACTACAATCGATATCGAGGCCAAAAATATAGTTTTCACAATTTTCGTCTGTTTGTCCGTAGTTATGACCGGGCTAAACTGAAAAAGTACTGAATGGATTTACTTCAAAATTTGCATGTATATTACTAACAGGTCGGGTCAACATATAGGCTGCATATTATTTGGATATTTCCACGGGATGTTATGAAACTTATGCGGGTGAAACCGCGGGGTGCAGCTAGTAATCTATAAAAACTAAATACAGGGAAAGTTGGTGTTCGGGATACTTTTCGATTCGATTCGATTCGGCAGGCCGAAGACGGTTTGTTTGGGTGGTGGTGGTGGCGACGGGTGGTGAGCGATTATATTTTCAATTATTTTAATAAATGAAAGGAAAGAGACGTTTTTTTTTAAATTCTTTAATCAACTCAATTTCTAATCGTCAGCTATGTAAAATTATTTTTGAAATGAAATTTTGAATAGACACTTAATCAAAAAACCTAAAATTGGGTAGTATACATAAAGTATTATTTTTATAGTAGCTTACATAAAATGTTATGCCAGTTTAAAAAAATATAACAACTAACCCCGGTCTCCCCCACACAAAGTAGGTACCAAATGCAATTTTAAAGATCTCGATATACTTGGAACTAGTCAAATTTTTGTATACCTGCATATTAATAGGTACAATGAGACTTCCTCTGTTTGTGACAGAGAAAGATCTTGCCGTCCACGTAGTGTTCGTACGAAAAAGGTAGTCAAAGCAGTAAGGGAAAGAATTCGAATAAACCCTGTCCGACAGCAAAAGATTTTATCTCGGGAAATAAGGATAGCACCTAGAACCATGTCGCGTATTTTAAGAGATGACTTAGGACCTGCAGCCTATAAGAAACGCACTAGTCATTTTTTAACTGATAAATTAAAATCGAAACAACTACTGAAGCGGTACGCAAAGGGAGGTCACAGAAAAATTTTGATTACGGATGAGAATTTTTTTACAATTCAGCAACATTTTAAACAAACACAATGACCATATTTATGCTCAAAGCTTTAGAGCTTCCCAGTTGTTCGACGGAGTGCAACGTGGGCATTATCCGACTTCAGTGATGGTTTGGTGGGGTGTTAGCTACGAAGGAGTGACTTTGAGCCAGGCAGGCAAATTTGAGGCACAATATTCAAACATTCACTAGTGGTTTAATAGACGTGTTAATTTTTAGGACATAAAATAACGCGAGCGCAACTGTGTGTGTACTGTGTAGTCGTTCGTGACGACACCTCACTATTGCAACCAATGGAGATAACTTTGATTATGGTTTTTATATTTTCAACTGTTTCGTTAATAAGTATATTAGAAACAATCTGTAACGTGGTTTATATAACAATACAATTAACACATCAGGTATATTTTGCACAGTAACGCTACTTCTTACTGAATACGAATGTCACTAGGCTTGAAAGTTGGGAACATTAACTAATTAGGTAATATTCCCAATACCGGTATTCTGTGACATCCATACGATAGTAGTATGTGGTGGGAATTAAATAGAAGTAATAATTTAATTCGCATTCAGAACAACTTTACTAAAGATCAACACATTCTCAAATGTTGTTCACGATTCTAGAATGGACATACAGACAAACATTAATTTTTATACATACATATAATACATTCGTGTTTGAGAAACAACAGAAATCTACTATTTACATAGTCATAAAATATATACGTATGTTGTACCATACTAAAGTGTATGGAATCTTTTGATTTGAGGTTCTAGGAATCTTCCTAAATGTGAACGTTTCCTGGCTGCTGCTGCTGCTGCTCTTGATTATGGAGCCTATTACGCCTCCCGCAGACCTCAGCGCCCGGCACGGATGTCAGGTTCAATCTCTCATGTACAGCAAACAACAATAAACGTATAACTGGAAGCAATGGACCGAAAATAGTGAGCACGCCGAACATAATGCGCACGTACCAAAGGCTCTACGTGACTTGTATAAATTGTGAAGACAAGAATCAGGGCTGCACGCAGTCTCTTCTACAACAGTCGAGGAGCCACTAGGAAATAATTCTGAGTTACAATTTTACACGTTTAATTGTGTAATTAATACCTATCCTCAACTGCCTCGACTGCCTCGTGGTCTAGTGGTAAGAGTGTTCAACCACAGACGTGAGGTCCTGGGTTCGAATCCCGGGTCGGATCAAAAATTGTTATTGGGATTTTTCAATTTCTAATAACAGTCCGGAGTCAGGAAGTTGACTGTGGTACACCCCCGTGCCTCGGAGAGCACGTTAAGCCGTCGGTCCTGCGCCTGATTTCTCACCGGTCGTGTCGGATTGGCGTCCCATCGGAATATGAGAATGAGGGAATAGAGTGCACTTGTGTCTGCGCGCACACTTCTACACTATAATATGTCCTGCGCATCTGGCTCGTCTCTATAGAGACGTCCGCCGCGCGCCGTAACCGAAATCGGCTAGCACGACATTATTATTATTATTATTATTATTATTACTACCTATCCATTGGGAAGGAGCGAACGGATGTTACGGTTGAACGAATCCTCTGCTTGTGCCCTTTAACTTGCTCATTATTTTGGTTAATTATAATCGTCACATACCATTCAACTATTGTTTTCATGGTAATTATTTACAATTTTCTCAAGTATGCTACATTAATATTGCTATATCAAATTACATACAATTGCAACCGTGACATACGGATTTGATTTCGTAGTCAGTTATTTTGATATTTTTTTTAAATCTTAAACAAATACATATATTCTGTATCACATCACTGTACTGAAAATTGGCCTACCTATATACCTATTCCAAATAATAATTTATTGAAATCAAGGGCATTGTGTTATATGGAGGATTAATATGATTATTTATTATAAAAATGAGTACTATATAGAGTGGTAAGAGGTAGTGCCACACTGCATGCTTGCATGCAGCGAAAGTGGGCCGGCACGACCGGGGAGGTACCTCTCGCTTACACGAGACCGCCGTAAAGTTTCAGCTGTGATGTCGCGTTTCGTTCGATGTGTAAGTAGCCGGTGGTCCATGGCGGTGAGATGAGAAAGGAGGGCAGCGCATCTGTACAGCCTCTATGCGGATGTCGATGTGTGTCGGTAATCATAAAAAATGGCTCCGACCGCTCGTTTGTCAATATATCTACCATAAAAAAAATATTTTATCTTTGTTTGTTACAACCCTGCAAAGATAATGTAAGTTTTTACAAAAAAATATCGAGCAAACGAAATCTAAGATTGGTATTTCGTAACAAAAACGGAATAGTTGACTCGATCAAACCATAATAGCTGGAATTATTTTTGCAATGAACGAATAATACAAGTGTATTCTTAAACAGGTTGACTGGTGAGGCATTTTCAACAGTCATAGTTATTAAACATTTTAGTTAGTAGAGTTAAAAAAATATGTATTAAAAATATAGAACTCAAAGAAACGCAAAGGGAATAAAATGGCATATTATGGTGACTGTAGCGTTGACCCTTGTGTTTTGCGAGCGCGTGCCTTATCTAGATGTGCTCGTATACATTTGGTAAGGGTATGATGGTAAGCCGTCATACCATACAGCCAAAAAAGCCAAGGAAGATATTTTATAATTCGGAACGCGAGCTGACTAATCTTTATTAATATTTTTGGCATATTTAAAAAATGGAATCATTCCTATTTACATTATACAAGGTTGATAAAAGCGAGAGGCATTAAATTTAACCACATATACTATAATGCCTACAGTTAATCCGAAACTATTAAAAACTAGTTTACGACAAATATGCGAAAATATTTTTTTCAAACAAGTTAAAGAGCGAAAAAATATAACATGATTTGTAACGTCTCGTACAGCGAACGGCAACCTCGTACGGGGTGAATGACCCCGGCCGTTTATAGTCGGCGATCAGCTGCGGTACAGCATGTACGAAGTGAGAAAAAAACTCTAAAAACTCCTGTGGCTAATTTACTGCTCCGATTGGTCTGATTTTTGTTGTGTAGCCTGAAAATAATACAATAAATATGTGTATATGTGGTTTCATTTAATGCCTCTCGCTTGTATCAACCTTGTATAATATTCATTATAACTATACTTCTTATAACTTTCACTCCTTTACACTAATCATAGTACGACACGTTTGCACATAATTATTGTCTTTAATGTGATTAAGCGCAGATGGGTCACTTTTAATGGTTTCGGATGCCCATAAGCCTAAAGGTAGACTAAGATTTGCTTGTGTAATGACACAAAATTGTAACTTCTAAATTTCTACAATACGTTTTTACACAAATCCGTGAAGTACTCGGAAACGGCGCAATCGCACTTGCGTACGTACTTCTTGCCGCCTGCGCATCCGTTGGCGATTCGGTCACGGTCAAATCAAGCAGGTGATCGGTGGTAGCAGGACTCGGGTGTTGGTGTAACCACCGACCACCTGCGGCAGCGGTGGTTACTCCGGGGTTGCGGGCGCGGGGGGCCATGCATGACCTCGGTGATCCTGCAGTTACATAACTCCAAGCACGGTTGCTTTTACCATATCGACGTATTCAGTAATTAGTAGGATATTTTAGTAAAAAATATTTATTTTTTACATATCCTGAATTAGAATCGATTACTCTATACGCTAGTGAAGTGTTGCAAATGACTCACCAGTCAACCTGTAAATAAAATTCATTTTTTTTTAAAGTGGGTTTATCCTCATGGATACCCAGCCACCCCCACCACACCAGGTAGCAGCTAGGTTATGCCGGACTCTTATCGGCTAAATCCTCACTGTGTTTTCTCCTCGCACCGTACGGCGGGAACACGGGCATGCTTTCGCACTTATCCGCGAACCCGTCGGTGGCTGGCCGCTCCCGCAATCTCTCCACGTGGATCATGCAGCTCCCCTTCAACAGCAAGGCGCGCCAGAAAACACAAAGGTGCACCTGACCTCCAAGGCCCCATTCGCTGGGCGACGAACCCACCCCGAGACCGCCAACTAGGGGCCAATCATTAAACGGCTGCAGAGGACAGGGAGGACGGCAACGACATGCCATATCTTTTATTCCTCTGCAGCCCCACCGCCGACGCAACTGACGGTGCTCCCCTGTTCAGTCCCGGAGACAGAGGCACGGCAACGACACACCTCTCATCCCGCTACCCCTCCTGGCTGCGGAGGCTAGAAAACTCCGACCCCGCACCTTCCTCGGACGCATCCAGAACCGTCCGACCGCCAAGCCTACTCGGAGCGACCCCTGGTGGGATCCCTCTTGGCTTCACCGTGGTAGTCCAAGTCTCAGTTACTAAGCCCCCTCACCACGACAAGGTGGGGGGGGATCTTACGTCACAATGTCAGTTAACATACTTCGCCGATACGGCTCGACCGATTCTCATGAAATTATGTGTGCTTAACGGGTAGGTCTGAGAATATGCCAACATCTATTTTTCATCTCGATATTTCCACGGGATCGACACTTATGCGGGTGAAACCGCGGAGCGTAGCTAGTAACACTGTAAATATCAATAAATGTAAATGAAATGTATGTAAAAAAATTAGCTGTAGGGCTTTTCGTAAACATATTCAATTGAATACTACCTAGCTCATTGACCGGACCAAAATTAGACACGGATACATATCTTCGTACCTCGGATATTTTCCATTATGTTTTCCGATAAGTTGTCAGAACATTATGCCACACATGTTCTATCCACGAAAAAACGAATTTTTGCGCAATTTACGCATTATAAATTAATTTAGAATGAAAACAGATTAGGTTGAAAACAACACACCAGGTTTCTGAGAAGTTATTTATTTTTATGACTCTTTAAAGTAGATAAATTGTCTGATATAAAATCAGTGAGAGTAAAACAGGAAAACTAATGTCCTTCTTCACTTCAGTAAAAAGTACCTAAAAACTAACAATTGTGTTGTTCGCTATCAAAAGTCATAAAACATCTGATGTAAATTACCAGTGGCTTTAATTTATGTTTTACGGCAAGAAATTCAATTAATTCAGAAACAAATAAATAAATAGGTAACAGTTTTCCTCGCGAGTTACGACACTATTTTATGCATTGATAATTAAAAACCGACTAAGAGCGAGTCGGACTCGCCTATATTTGAGCTAAATTTTCATTAGAATCAAAGAAATTATACCAAACTACGAAATCGATTATTTTCTTACCAATTTTCCTTGAAAGTTTATATTGGATCTTAAATACTAAACAGGGATTTTTTGAACATTTCCTTCGTTGTTCAAAAGTTTTTATTACCTTAGAAGTGAATATTCGCATGACCAAAAAAAAGCCTATTTAATTACACCCAAGACTGGTTATGATCTCCCTATTCTTTTATCCCTCAGATACATGCCAGCACCTACGGAGTGCTAGCCTTAATAATTTTATTTTTACCTCAAACGGTTCAGCCGTTAAGAAGTTTACCTGTTTTCCCATGGGAATGAAACATTTTCCCTGCGGTAAAAAATAGCCTATGTTAATCTGTGATAACGTAGCATTTAAATAGTGAGACTTTTTGAAATGGTCGGAAATACAAATCTTTCCGCTATATAATCCTACTAATATTATAAATGCGAAAGTTTGTAGGTTTGTTTGTTTGTTTGTTTTTCGCGTGAACTGCGCTGTACCATCTATAACGCTCTAGTCAAACCCTCGCTTACTATACGTCAACGAAATCTGGGGAAGTGCTACCAAAAGTAAACTAGACAATCTGCAAACAGCACAAAACAAAATAATTAAAATTCTCTTCTGTTATCCTTTTAGAACATCAACATCAAAAATTTTTATGGAAACCAAAATAAAAGACCGTATTAAAAGAAGCGGTCGACGGGCAAGTTATATTGTCTTACCAAAAGCTAGAGCATGTTACGGTAAAAATACCCTCACATAGCACAACTTTATGATAAAGTACCAGCATACATAAAAGAATTACACTCATTTAATTCATTCAAGACCAAACTGGCAGAATATGTAAATGGGTACATAATTGTTAACGACGAATACGAATGCTCAATATTATTACTATTTAATTATATTCTCATGTAAGCGACTTATGTCTTATTAAGAATAAATATCTATTAGCCTAAAACCTAAAAGAATTAGGTACACTCGGAAGACGACATATTTGATAACAACGCAATTTAAGTTAAAATACTTTCCATAGTCGCACCACATCTAGGTCTAATCGACATCGACACCTTTTTTGTTGACGCAGGGGAATACATTTTGAGCATACCTAGGAGCCCGGGTGGCCCCTAGACCTACGAGTATGTCGGACTCGACACTTATTATAATACCAACTAAACCCCAGCGGAACACCAAAACTATATATCGGTTCAGCCGCTATAATAGGAAGGATGCCTATGCCGGATCTGCAAGCAATGTGATCCCTCCAGCGACAGGCTGGCCTAGATGAAAAGATCAGACTTCTCCTCCTTGGGGATTGACCAGTTGCCTCTGAACAGTCTTTACTACGTCGTCGGAACCATGCAATGGAGTCAGGTTCCCACCCTGACGTTTACCTAGAATTATGAAATTCGGTAAGAAGTAAAAACTTATATCATACATATAGACGTATACTATAAGTTTTATATGGCATAGTATATAACCCTGCACCTGCCTCCGAGTAAAAGCACGTGACAGATGTACAGACAGACGAAAAACTTGATTTATAAGGGTTGCGTTTTTTTCCTCTTTGAGACACGGAACTCTAAAAAATCAATTGACTAAATAATAATCACTTAATAATCTAATAATATAGATACCTAATTAACTATTATACAACGTTGATAAAAGCGAAAGGTAACTAAATGAAACTACGTATACTTTAAGTGGCTACTGTTAATAATAACAAAGAAGTTAAATAACGAAAAAATTGAAACATGCTTATACGGACAGCGACAGCGAGCGGCAACCTCGCACGGGGTAAATGACCCTAGTCAGGTGGCCTGGCGGACACCTGACGATACATAATGTACGAAGTGAGAAAAAACTTCAAAACATTCCTGTGGCTAAACTATTGCTTTGATTGATCTGATTTTTGTTGTGTAGCCTGACAATGATGCACTAAATATGTAGTTTCATTTAATGCCTCTCAGTTTTATCAAGTATAATCCATGTTTTTGTCAAAATTCCTTTGTGGCGAAGACTACAAATTTCTTACGAATCTCTCTTATTTTAAAACTAGCTGTGACCTGCGGTTTCACCCGCGTTTATTTTCTAAGAAATCATATAAACTTCAACACCCTGTTTCACCCCTTAGGGGATAAATTTCTAAAAATCTATCTTAGCGGATGCCTACATCATAACATATATCTACATGCCGAATTTCAGCTCGATCCGTTCAGTGGTTTGGACTGAGCGTTGATAGATAACTATGTCACCTTTGAGTTTTATATATTTAGATACTCATACCTACCCTATCATCTTCTGCTACATTGTAATGTTCTTATTACCTTGTTTTGTAATAGACTTTAGGATTTTTAAACATATATGTATAACTTATCAAGGATTACGACATGTTTGCATCCAACATTATTTTTAAATGTAAATGTTTGTACAAATAAATAAATAAATTGTGCAAACTTCAGGTTCTTCACGTTTATCGTAAGGACAAGAAGGTCAAAACCAGTACATCCACCCCCTGGCCTCTGCCGCCTCACATGACATTAACAATATCTAATAAATACTAAAAGTCATTTTTCCCATCATTATTATTTTGTAAATTTGCTCTCATAAATTACTTCCGATAAGTCATCGGTCATCCCTATAGTAGGTATATAGCTTGAAATTGTTTCATGCATTTTATTTAAGAGGCATTTGATCAGTTACAATTGTAAACTACCCAACGATTGATATGACATACCTCCTTTTTTGACGCAAGGGAATACATTTTCGTATGATGCACAGGAGCCCGGGTGGTCCTTAGTTTCGACACTTGGGAGTGCAACACCGAAAGCCCTGCCTTCAGCCGCTATAATTGGAGGGTCCCAGGTCAGCAGGCAACAGGATCCTGGCCTTGGCGAAAAGGCCAGACTTGCCTCCTCCTTGGTGACTGTCCGGCTGCCTCTGAACAGTCCTGGTGAGTAGGTACACTGCCGTAGTCCTAGAACGGACAGTATAATTGAGTTTTCTTATAGTCTAAGTTTAGATTTTTAGGCTCTGATTTTATAAGAACATATTGCCCATGTTTGATTTACTACGATAATAATTTATGTACAGTTCTTAAATTCAAAAAGTATGCAGTAAATCATCAGACTGGACAAACAATTTGCCTGATTATATTTAAAATAGATAAGAGACTTTACATATACATTCATAAACGTTGTAGATATAATTTTTGCAAAATAAAATGTTTAAATACCGAATAAAACATAATGTTTATCGTTCATCGGGAGATTGGATTGAAAAATCGTAGAAAGTTATTATGTGATACCTTTGACTTCACCTATTCACAATTTTCTAATATCAGCGAAAAAACTGTGGCTGTATTTTCTAAATTAATGTACCTATAGAACATAATCACTGCACTACCTATAGAATATAAAAAATAAATCACTCAACATGCTTACGTATACAGTATGTATCATAAACCCTGTTCTTACCACCAGAGGCATAATCAGTATCGATAATCGATAGTAAAAATGCATCTCATTTAATACTTAACTTAAAAAATATGAAATCATTACAATATTATTGTATAAATGTAATAAAATAAATAAAATGTTCTGTACCCCTGCATTGGAGCCGAGGCAGCGGCTTAACAATGGCGAACCCATTGATGTTGGTCGTTGACCCCTAGGTAGTAGATATTTGTGCGAAATTAATAGAAATGTTAAACATTTTTTTGTTATGTTATTATTTTTTGTTAATAATAATTAATCAATGTTGTGATTACATTTTCTAATTGGTCAGTACTTGATTATATCGAACTATGATTTTCATTACTTATATGATGATACTTGTACATAAAATAAATGAAGCCATCAAAAAAACCCTGTAAAAAAAACCTATGCTAAATAAATTAACCGACTTGGTATTATGTGGATCTCACAACTTTTTACTGTAGAAAGTCGGAGCTGCGGGATTTGATCTTTTTTACAGGATGTTTTTGATGGCATCTCACTTCTTTTTGTAAATAGTCCTACTTTATTCCGTTTTGGTACATTCTGTCGACCATTTTACCAGTTATCTTTGAAGATAATACATGGAACTCAGTGTGTTAGGAAACTGAACTATTTTCATTTCATTACATAAGTAGAAATTCTATATATCATAGAATATAATTTTATTTTTCATATTTCGATATACTATTTCTTATGGGAATGTTGTTCAATTTCATTGGCTGAAAACACCCTATCCCACCTCAGAAGTTGTCTCATATACCCAGGTGCCTATCTACTTAGTCTGTCCATAAATACTGTTACAATTAAAAATAAAAAATATTACATTTGAATTTGGAATCTGTCATTTTTATACGATTGTTTGTACAATATTTTGCGATATTAAAATGGAGTGGAGTGATGAAGAGAACAGAATCGCTGTGATTGCATAACACAAAGTAGGTATGGAGCCAAATGCAATTTTTAAAACTCTCCTTACACTTGGTATTGGTCAAATGTTAGTGTACCGGAATAATAATAGGCACAATGAGACTTCCTCTGTTTATGACAGAGGAAGATCTAGCCGTCCACGTAGTGTTCGTACGAAAAAGGTGGTCAAAGCAGTAAGGGAAAGAGTTCGAAGAAATCCTGTCCGAAAGCAAAAGATTTTATCTCGGGAAATAAGGATAGCACCAAGAATCATGACGCGTATTTCAAGACATGACTTAGGACTTGCAGCCTATAATAGACGCACTGGTCATTTCTT
Source organism: Calycopis cecrops (assembly GCA_001625245.1). NCBI lineage: Eukaryota > Metazoa > Arthropoda > Insecta > Lepidoptera > Lycaenidae > Calycopis > Calycopis cecrops. The sequence goes on from LUGF01025751.1 coordinate 611,319, forward strand.
AACCGATAAACTAAAGACGAATAGGGTGGTAAAATCGAAACAATTACTGAAGCGGCACGCAAAGGGAGGTCACAGAAAAATTTTGATTACGGATGAGAATTTTTTTACAATTGAGCAACATTTATACAAACAAATTGACCATATTTATGCTCAAAGCTTTAGAGCTTCCCAGTTGTTAGACGGAGTGCAACGTGGGCATTATCCGATTTCAATGATGGTTTGGTGGGGTGTTAGCTACGGAGGAGTGACTTTGAGCCATGTTTTTGTGAAAATGGTATCAAAACATAGGCACGAGTGTATCAAGATATCATTCTTGAGAAGGTAGTTAAACCCCTTAATAACACCCTGTTCTATAACCAAGTATGATCCTTCCAGTAAGACTCGGCGTCGGGTCATAAGGTTCGGTCCACGCAGTCTTTTTTGGAAGTGAACGTCCCGACTTTATCAGAGCTGAAGGCTGGCCGTCGTCTTTCGTTGCTCTAAACGTCATGATAATTTGGAGTACTTACCTAAAACAATCCATACAATTGACAGTGAAGAATTTCCCCATGGAAAGAGTGCGTGCTTCTTTTGATAACTGGCCTCAATATTTGAAGGACTGTATTGCAGCTAATGGAGACCAATTCGAATAAGCTTTTTATATTTCTAATTGTTTTATATTTGTGTATTAAACTAACACACTGTAAAAGTAATAAATGTTATTTGCAATTAAAAAAATATTTTTTTCTTTGTAACAGAACTTGTGGTTAGACTAGGTATATCCATAGATTTAGAATTGTTCTCACTACGAGAAAGATGTACAAAGCGTGGGAGCGAGACATTCAAATTAAGTTCCAATCATCAAAAAGGAAAAGAGACAGTAGATGAAGTACTTGTGAGACACTATTCACGAGTAGAAGGCCATAGCGTTGAACGTCGTGTTATTAATTATGCGTTTCTGTAGTAATTATTCGTTTAAAATTGAGGATATTAAAAAGGTATATGTGGAGATATGATGTGTACGTGAATATGATGTAACAAGACGAAATACTCCGATCGATCAAAACATTTTCAGGTAAATACAATTTTATTATAGAAAGTTTTCGTACGATATTTGGTTGAACTCCTACTAGTAATTAGCTCAAAGAAAGATTATTCAGATTACATTGTTCTGTATATGTGTATTTGGTCATTCGTGATTTTATTCAGAATTTGCGAAGAAATCATGTAAAATATTAAAATGTTTAATTAAACTAGTGCTTAACAAAGCGGTGACGTCACCCGTATCGATAAAACTTAAATCCTTTTTAGTGACATGACATTGTGATGTTCCTACAAAGTTATTCAGCCAAGTCTTATGAATGATAAGTAATTGGAAGATTAGATTGCTAACATCGTAAATGATCTAATCTATCCATGAATTATAGTTAAAATTGTATTACTAGCCCAATATTTACCTAAAGGACGACAAATGTTTCATACAAAGAAAAATGCCATGTACCTACTAATGAATGACTCCATATTTTTTGTACCCGTTGTATGATTCTCAGGACTCCTATTAGTTAAATAACATAATTAAAAAAGTGTAAAATTTACTCCTATTTGTTTACAGATTCAACTGTCAAGAAGGAAATTTTTGTCTTCTAATGTCAATACAGATATTCCGAAGGTAGAATTCCGCTTACGGATCCAACGCTTGGGCCCATAACTCAATTGAACAGGACAACTTTAAAAACACACTTAAATAAAATTGTAATATTATGAGGGCAATAAATAATTAATCTAAAGAAAATTGTTTTATTTAATGATACTAAAATACCTATTAGTATTTTTTTATAAAATTTGGCCTAAATGTCTCATGTTATTGAGGGAGCATTGCTATAAAACGTCATACAAATTGAGGAATTATATTACACGCTTAAATACTCTAATTTTTTTCATGTTTTTTAGAAAGTTTAAGGTTTTCTTAGGACTTAGGACTTAGGACTAGCAAAATCAAAGGGCATTTTCTGCAAAACATGATTGAAAGTTATTTTTGTTACCGTATTTTACCAAACCAAATTTAAAAATACAAGAATACCAAAAATCTAAATATATTTATCTACTAGCCGGTGTCTGCGACATCGTTCGCGTAGCGTAGTAATATTGTAATCGAAGCCGAGCCCCCAGATACATGTTTACAAGGAACACAACAACACACAGGGTTTTTGTTTTATACGATATCAGCATAATATATAAGTTTCTTAATTTCGTTCATTGTTTTTTCTGTCTGTATTTCTAATTATATTTCCGTATTGCCTAGATTTTATGTGCATGTCTGATTGTGAAAATTGTATTGTTGTGTAATGCAATTGTATAATTGTTGTGTAATGTTATTTTGTTCTAATAAAGTCTATCCTATTCTATTCTATTCTATTCTATTCTATTCTAAATGACTTTATATAAAAGAAGGCAGGATACTTAATTATATCTGAATCCTGTCATATCGCCTAGAAAATTCCTATCGCTCAGATTATTTTATATCTAACACTGACCTTGCACTTTATCGGCTTTGAGCAGCAACGGCCAGAAATACTTTTTTTTAATAAATACGTATTATTGATGTTATAATAAGATTGTTAAAAATGGCTCAGAGATAAATTAAACAGTCCTTTAATTAGATTTCTAGCAGCACTGACGGTTATTTATATACATACATATACCTGGTTGATAAACTCTAAAACTCAATTTTAAACATTGATCATTGTAGTTATACTAGTAATAAATTATTGCATTCAGTGATATGCGAGTAAGTATATACAACGTATGTTAGGTTCTGATTTTTCTATTACAGCAAGGTATATTATGTTTAAAAATACTTCAGAGATAAATAAAACAGTATTTTAAAAGGATTTATAGCAGCACTAACTGTTCATATATATCTGGATGGTAAACTCATAAAACTCTACTTTATACAGTTTATTTATTTATTTTCCTATTTCTTTATTTATTTACCTCCACAATAACATTCCCAATTACATATTAACATCAGGAGTTGCAAGAGTCTGAAGTCGATGCTCGATAAACCTGTGTTATAGTTCTCCACGAGTCCACCCCTGGCCCTAAGGAATACAGTAGCAAAAGGGATAAAGGGAGAGTTAGCAAAAACTTTGTGTTTGTGAGTTAGGTGTGTGCAATCAGCATTGATTATATGAGTGTGTTATATTATAGTGTTGTGTCCTTTCGAACCCTATGTCTCGTTGATTGGGGACTTGGGATCAGAAAAGATGCAGCCACTAGAAAGGGTGAGTTCGTGCATTTATGACGGTGATTGTGAAATTCATTTGTGAGGAGTTTAAAAACAGCAGTGAGATCTACTTATCGAAAAACACTACGAAGAGATTGTGAGTATTGATTCAGTGTTATCATAATTCTGTTCCAGCAGCCATTTCATGGTTTTGTTTTTACATTCAAATTTAGATGAAGAATATATATGAATGCCTATAGTGTAGTTTTACTAGTAGCTATTATATTATTACAATTAGTGTATATGTAACGGTAGGTTCAGATGTTTCTGTTACAGCAAGGTATATGTTTTTATTATTATTGTTGTTACTACTACTGCAGCCTCGTGGTCCGTACCCTTGTTAATACAATGTAGTAGGTAGGTACATGTGATAAGCATTATTTACTTGTCACTATTAGCATCTCGTCTACAACTAGACAACAAGCCTTAGCTAGTAAAAATACCTCATGCAAGTACTACTTCATTATGTCATCATATGAGGCAACATACATAATGTAGCTATATATAGACGAAATGTAAACATCAACCCCGCTACACTAATTGTTGCATTCAATTGTACAATAAACTGCTGTGACGAATGAAGATGTTGTTATAAAATATTTAAAGTTTAAAACAATAGTTCATTTAAAAATAAACTTGCGAATATCGTGCTCGTTTCAGTTTTCACGCGCGTAAATTTCGATTCCGTGGGAACAACGGGATACAAAGTCGATACGACCCATTCTCAGATCTAAAGAAATTGCACTGAAGAGGAGGCGTTATATTCCTGCCCTAAATAATAATAACAGTAATAATAATATCTGGGGACTTATCACACTACATTAGTCTAGCCCCGTGGTAAGTACCGCACGGACTTGTGTTACGGGTATCTAGAGAACGTAAATTTATGAAATTTTGTATATTTAAAATCTTTATTATAGAAATACATATAATACATAGATAAATATCCATGACCAAGGCGGGAATCGAAGCCGCGACCCCTGGCGCAACATGCTCCACTTATCCGAGTCCTATACCACTGCGCTAGCTTGGTGATGATGTACGTAAATCTAAAATACCACCAAAATGCGGCTAACTCACGAAAATACAATAGATTTTCGTTTTCATTTGTTAATTGTACAAAACTAATGGCAAGCTCCAGTTTAGTAATATCAAACGAAAAATGTGAGAGGTCTCACATAGGTTTCGTTGACGTTTAGTATTGTTATTATAGACTTTTCTCCTTTAACTTTTATTAAATTCAACGAGACTTTTTTATTTTAAACTAGCTGACTCGACAGACGTTGTCTTGTCATCATTGGAAAATATGTTGTCATCGAAGGTGTAATGTTATATGGCCGAATTGTCAACCAGTTACTTTGCCCTTTTTTTTAAACGCAGGGGAAACATTTACCTATGACCCTAGGAACCCGGGTCTCTGTAGGCACCCTTCAGCGATTGGAGGGTGGGTATAGGATCAATAGGCAACAGGATCCATCCAGCGACAGGCTAGCCTCAATGGAATAGCCAGACTTCTCCTTGGGGACTGTCCGGCTGTCTCTGAACCGTCCCTACTACAACGTCAGAATCATGCAATGGGGTCAGGTTCTCATCCTGACCCCCGGCCCCAGTAGCCCAGTCGGCCAGCCGTAAGAACAGGACATAGAAGAGGCTAGCTGTTCTTAAGTTTACAGACGATTGATAACTTGAAAATATCTATGTAACTGATAAACACACAAATATTATTAACTAATATATAGTTAGTTATCCACCTATTTATCCAAGTAATGAAAAATTAGCCCTTACTTATTTATTTTAAACTATTCTTTCAGTTTTAAATTTTATTTGATTTCTGATCGACAAGTACGAACATCAAATGTTTGACAGGTAGGAATAGTTTCTATGAGAAAACTAAATTGTTGTTTTTACTATATTCCCAGCAATTTTTTCATAAATATGAACCTTTTAAACCTTCCCAGAACTTTCACAATTCGTTCAAAACCAAAATTAGCCAAATCGGTTCAGCCGTTCTCGAGATTCAGTGAGTCTAACGAACATCAATTGATTTTTATATATATTATATAGATTGAAAGACATGATGCTATTTATGTTTCATTGAACAAACCTCAACTGAGTGCCAGCGAGCCGGGGGTACTTATTAACAAAAACTATAGCTCTCTATAAAAGTCCATAAAGAGATTTATTGTCATGTTACGAGATATTTTATCTATACTAATAATAGCTGAAGAGTTTGTTTGCATGAAGAACGCGCTAATCTCTGGAACTACTAGTTCGATTTGAAAAATTCCTTCAGTATTAGTCAGTCCATTTAGCGAGGAAGGCTATAGACTATTTTTAACCGATTGCGGCAAAAAAAACTGATTAGACACCCTTGGATTGATACTACCTTATTTTAAAATTTAGCCTGTGACCAAAATTTAACCCTGCATAATAATCTATACTAATATTATGATGGTCCATGCTGATGTATATGTTGGTGGCGTAGCAACGCGCGCACGGTGCAGCTAGTCTTACATTTAATAAAACTGTAGAATATGTTACGAGTATTTTGTCTGTTTCTTGTGCAGCTTTTACGCAAAAACTGCTGGACGGATTTTGACGAAACTCTTTTTGTTATACAAGGTTGAGTAAAAGCGAGAGTGCCTACAATTAAATCAAAACTATTAAAAAAAGTTTACCTACAAGTATACGAAAATACTTTTTTCAAACAAGTTAAATAACGACTAAATGTAATCATGCTTTGTACTGTCTCGTACAGCAAACGGCAACTTCGCACGGGGTGAATGTCCCCGGCCGGCCCATACTCGCTATCAGCTAACAGTACGGCGTGAATGAAGTGATAAAAAGCTTTAAAAAATTCCTGTTGCTAAACTATTGCTCCGATTGATCTGATTTTTGTTGTGTAGCCTGGAAATTATACACTAAATATGTGGTTTCATTTAATGCCTCTCGCTTTTATCAACCTTGTATAGGTACGAACCCGGCAACGTTAAGCTATAATTTATCAATATATGTATATATAATGCTGCAGTCGGTATCTCGACTTGAAATACACTATTCTAGTGCAAAACAACAGATTGACAATTCGGCCACATAACATTAGACGTTATCATGACAACATATTGTAAAATAATGACAACACAACGGCTGTCGGGTGAGTTAGTAACATAATATGGCTGTGACTGGTCTAAGTGTGTAGGACATACGAGATATTTATAAAACATGTATGGAGGGTAAAATCAAAATGATTCTATAGTATTCTCAGCGGTACTATGTGACTTTTCGTACCATTAACATGCAAAAACGTTTCTTTTTTGTTTCGCAGGGAAATTTATGCACTGCCATCGGTCCTGAGTGAGTCCGATGGCTGTGTGTAGGACTCGCGGATAAACCGAATACCCACTAAAATCGGCCGCCTATACCTATTTCGTCGCCCTGGATCTGTCAGCAGTAAGGGACAGGACTCCTCCAAAATACTTTTTGAGGCTTTGAGGTCAGGTACCCAGCCCCCTGGTCTCAGTTAGTTCTCCCATCCGTCATCTGTGTGGCGGGCCATCCACCTCCTGCTCTCTGTTGCACCCCGCAGGCTTCCTTCTGAGACTTGACCGTCTCGCAGAAGGGGACCATCGCCTCCCAGGCCGCTGTCACTCTCGAGCAAGAGATCACGCTCGAGAGCGATAGAGGAGGAGGTCCCTTCCAGCGTGGCGCAGCAGGGCTGATCTAGAGCACACCTCTAGGGTGTGCTGGGATGTGCTCCACGCCTGCGTCCTCAGCTCAGTGTGTGAGGACCGCTCTAGGACTGGGCGCAACACGTCCGCCGTCCTCCTCCACTTCGACATAATTATATACTTACACAATCTTATACTTTTTATTAGGTACTTACATGCCTTTTATTAGGTAAATCCAATTTCAAGAAAGAAATCGATCGCCGAATCCAACTCGGATGGGCAGCGTTCGGGAAGCTAAAGAGAATCTTTTCGTTCGAAATACCGCAGTGCCTTAAGTCGAAAGTCTTAGACCAGATGACATATGGCACCGAGACTTGGCCGCCAAATGTGGGCCTTTTAAATAGGCTCAGAGTCACTCGGCAAAGAGCTATGCTTGGTAGCTTTGGTGGCTATGCTGCGAGATATTGTCCACAATTCGGAAATCCGCAAGAGAACCAGGGTAACCGACATAGCTCTGAGAATCAGCAAACTGAAGTGGCAATGGGCAGGCCACATTGCTAGGAGAACCGATAACCGCTCGGGAAGAAAGGTTCTGGAGGCCTCGCACCCGGAGGCGGAGTGTGGGACGGCCACCAACCCGGTGAACTGACGACTTGGTTAAGGTAGTGGGGTGTCGCTGGATGCAAGTGGCTCGCGACCTTTGGCGCTCTTTGGGGAAGGCCAATGTCCAGCAGTGGATGTCCGGCTGATGTTGATGATGATGAGGTACTTATGTATGTATATTGCCTACTATAAAATATTTGTCATTATTTTGCAGCAAGAAGTATAGCCCCATGCATCATTGCATTAAAAATTGGACAGTACTTCGCGACCGTACCTCTCGCTCGACGCTTACATAAGACCTTAAATTAAAGAGCCGTGGATTGAAGGATAAGGTACTAGGGTTAGTGATGGATGTCATCGCATCTGCATGTACGGATGACAATACACGCTATAAAAAAGTGTTAGCTCTTATACAAGCAAATAGTATAAAACTTTAAAAAAATTACCACCTTTTTGTGAGGCCCCTTATAAATAAAGATTTCGTTAAAAGGCGAGGTATGTGAACAATGAACTAACGAGTGTTTATTAACGAATTTATCTTCGTCGTAAACATTAATGAGGAAGTACACATTCATATCTCTAGATAGCAAACAATACTAAGTATTTACCAGAGGCATTTCAAATATAAGTGACTGTTTGTGCCTATGTGAGAGAGTAGAAAATAACATAACGAGCTGATTGTGAAATGATAATAATTATCCTGTTCATATCATTTCAGCTTCCATCTGAGTGGGTTGTGATATAACTGAATAAATATTAAACAATACCAGCCACGTATAGAACGCTTATCAGATATAATATCACTTCTCGTCGAGGAAAGCGAGAGGAACGTTGTTAGAGAGCACTTTCAATGAGTTTCTAGCATCGTTGACCTTTTCTATATCCACGACGCGGTTGTGGTCGCGACGGTAGTGATGGACTACGTAAACACGGCTCTTTATCAGTAACGGTGTCGGAACCGGCCTCATAGACACCGGCGAGCGCCGGGTGAAAGTCTCAGACGCACACTCCGCCTCAGCTCACCAACACGCCTTGCGAATATTTTACGGCTGAATCGCGAATTTGTTAACGATTATTGTGTAAACAAACAAATACGAGGTATGCGCGCACGGCGTCATATCGCTTCGGATAAGTGACATCGGCTGATAGAGCGCGAGATCGCGGCGCATCGCTCGTAATCAGTCGTTACAATGTGGACAGCGTGGGCCATCGTCCTGCTGGCTGGCGCGGCCGCGGCCGCCCAGCTCGGCCACCAGGCGAACGGCAGCCTGCCAGTGCAACAGTACTTCATAGACAAGATATTCGACAAGTACGGCGACAACGGAACCATTACATTCGAGGTAAGCTAACACGTATTTAATATTTTTAGTTTGATAATTTAATTAAATGCTAACAATGATGCCTTGTTTAAGTTTCTCATAAGAACAATGTTAGTTTCATCTCGCGACAGCAAGAGAAACGCATCTCGCAACTCTCTATTCGCGCCCAACGGAAAATTTAAAACGATCGTCGATTAATAGTTAAATCGCCTTTCCCTATTTCGTAAACGGAAGTTCATCGAACCTGCCCATCGCGTAGTATCTACGTATCTTTCGGTTATCATTATCAAAAATCATTTATCAATATTTAGTTAAATCTTTAGACACGAAATAAGTGCAGACCGTTGTACTAAATAGAGACTAGAAGTGCGTAATATTATTGAACAACGGATCGTTTTAATATTCTGTCCGGGACTCTCGAAGCGCACGCTATGGGTCGGTGCCAATGCGGATAGATTGCGGAAAGGGAAGTCGCGATTTAAATCCAAGCAGGATGACATTCTGAGCAGTTTATTGTGTCTAAAACGCCAACTACGCTGTAAAGCAAATGTAAATCCACTGCAAAAATCGGTGCTTAAACGTAATATGTTTACTTATATTATACTAATACCACATGTTCAAAACACCGCGATGTTCGGGCTAATCTGTGAAATACTCGGACTGATTTTAATTAATTTTCACACAGAAATAGATTCAGAAAATTGAAAAATACTACAAGAGCCACGCAACGTCACTGAGTCATTTATGTGTAATATTTATGTTTACGTTTATGTTGTAACGTTTGTGTTTATGTAACATCCTGACTGACTACTACTAAGTATCTGATATTTGGTATTATAGGTGTTCCTTATGAAAGAATGTTAGAAAATCTCTAACTTAAGAGGATAAAATAGAGATTCAAAAATTTTATGAAAAAATCGAAATATACTGGGAAAGGGTTATTTTTTTTTTAATTTTCACCCCAACAAGGGAACCATTTTTTTTTTCGGGAATTAAAGTTCAAATAAGTGGGCATGGATGCTTGGATGTAATAAAATTATTACTAATAGGTACCTAACCCTTAACGGTATTTTTCGCTGGTTAATACTTGAACTTGATACATATTTACAGGTACTCAGTACTATGTTGTTTATCTTCGATTGAATTAACTAACTTTTCCGTGAAGGTGATGTCTTCTTTCCTTTAAGAGCGAGACGTGTATACCACTCTGGCCTTTTATTCTGATAAATGGCCGAAGGTATAATACCAAGGGAGTTGACGGTTAGATTGGTCCTAGCGAAGACCTTCGTCGTATCAGTCAATGAATAGAATAATATTATGTAGGCACTGTTAAATGTTTCTCACGAATTACTCAGTATTAGTAGACTTGTAGTAGTAACCATTACATTTTTATCATAAAATTATCCTATTTTATGAGAATCATAATATTTTAAAAGTTTCCGCAAAATTTAAAATTTTTAAAAGGGATGTTTGATGACGCGTTCACTAGATCTCTAATATTCTGTGGAAATCTATTCCAATAATTTTCTGTGTGACATTCATAAATATGTATGATTTTTTTTTTCTGTGTGTGCATGTTGATACATTAAACATTAGAAAACAATGGTTTGAGTTTGATAGAATTGGTGAAATCTCGAATCTCGTGAAGCGAGGCCAATGGAAGTTGTCATTCAATTTCAAAATTTAAATTCGATTTAAGTGAAACTTTTATGCATTTAAAAAATAAATATCATAGGACATGCTATGTCATTGTAACTACGGTAATGAAAATCAATAATTAAGTTTTACTTCAGTTGTGCGGTCTAAAGCGCACTTTTTTTTAAATTACTTCTTTATGCTGATGTTTCTATTTATTTATGTGTGACGTAAAGTTATAGTATAAGTACAGTATGTAAGTTATATTACGGATTGATTCCAGAAAAATTCGTAAAAAGAACGTCGATTTCGATAAATTTTATGAAAATAGTTTGTTTCGTTCAATCGTTAACAAAAATTTGTTGTTAACGACATGCCGATGCCTATTTAAAATAAATCCGTTACTTGGGCTTGTATAAAAAAACCGGCCAAGTGCGAGTCGGGACTCATGATATTCATCCGATATATTTCCGATACATATCCAGTGATTTTTGTGAGATATATATCAATATTTTATATTTGTAGTTGATTTTGCCTGATCTGGTAGAAAATTTTATATATTGGTTTCATTTGTCGGATTTAAAACATTTAAGTTTTTTTTAATCATTTCTTTTTTTAATCATAAGATAACAACATGAATTTCATACAAAATGGATATAACATATCAAACTTGACATATCTTCGTTCATTGAGAAAGGTGGTGCCAGCTGTACCGACCGATAGAAGCTGATGATTGTGATGACGATAATTATTACATCCGACTTATTCATAACGTTACGTTAAAGACTTACGTCGGTGTGCTGTATGCACACAGAAGCGTGTGTATATATTTGACATCGATGTTTGGATGTATAATATCGATGTTTGGATGCTCTCAAATGATTAGACCGATTTCGATAGGTTTTTTTAATTCAAAAGTCAGTTTCCCTATGTTGGTTAAACTAAGTTTGATAAAAATCAGTCAGCAATTTGAAGAGTATCAGCAGTTTTTTGAATGAAAAAATTAAGTTTGAAATTTTTATGTATGCAATATACGTGCCTTGTATTATTAGTTATTACATGTCTATTAATAATAATAATGTAGTCCTAGCCGATTCCGGCTACGTCTCCATATAGACGAGCCATCTGCGCAGGACATATCATAGTGCACAAGTGTGCGCGCAGACACAAGAGCACTCTCTATTCCCTTATTCTCATATTCCGATAGGACGGCAGTCAGACGTGACCGGAGAGAAATCAGGCGTGGGACCGACGGCTTAACGTGCTCTCCGAGACACGGGGGTGTAACACCGCCAACTTCCCGACTCCGGACTGTTATTAGAATATATATTGTTATTAGCACAATTAGTATCAGAACGTTTCACACGTTAAACTTCTTCTTATTTCTTCTTTAATTCGTAATTAACTTCTTTAATTCGTAATATACATTATATTACGAATTAAAGAAGTACCTAGGTTTCAGGCTTCTTTTGGAAAGAAGATTTAAATTAACCGTCGAAGATTACATCGCAGGCGTATCCCTTTAAAATTTTCCCCGTCTTAGGATCAGTCCCTATTCAAATAATTATATTTAACTAATACTTGTTTAAGACTTTCGTGTCTGTTACACATTTTGTGAATACTTTACACGATAAAATATCAATAAAAGGTACTAGTGAAAACATACCTTTTGCTCGATGTTTCGACTGGGTTGCACCAGCCGTGGTCACGAGCCAACTGTGCTACGTATGTAAG
>LUGF01025751.1:623880-649469 GCA_001625245.1 Calycopis cecrops
CCTTTAAAATTTTCCCTGTCTTAGGATCAGTCCCTATTCAAATAATTATATTTAATTAATACTTGTTTAAGACTTTCGTGTCTGTTACACATTTTGTGAATACTTTACGGGTTTTAACACGATAAAATATCTATAAAAGGTACTAGTGAAACATACCTTTTGCTCGATGTTTCGACTGGGTTGCACCAGCCGTGGTCACGAGCCAACTGTGCTACGTATTTAAGGTATTTACAAAATATATTTAACCACATCTAAAGTTGCCCAGTCTCTTATAAAAAGTACCAAAAATGTATGATTACATAATACTTTCTGAAGATTTAGGTACACATCTATACTAATCAATTGAACATGGCAAGATAATTTAATAATAATACCACTGAATAAAATCACCTTGTAAAGGTAAAACAATTACGTGGCAAGGTGTCTTGTCCCAAATCGTACGCTTCGATTTTATATTTTCTCAGATTTCTTTTCATTATAACAAAATATTTTCAACAAAAGATAAGTGTTTGTGAGTGTGTGTTTGTATGTAACGATTAGGCTCCGAAATTACTGGACCGATTTCAAAATTTTTTTCACCATTTGAATGGTACATTATCACAGATTAACAGAGGCTATTTTTTAACGCGGGAAAATGCTTAATTTCCCATGGGAAAACGGGTAAACTTCTAAACGGCTGAACCGATTGGGTTAAAAATTTACATGGGTTTTTCAATGGTTTCCTGGATGCTTAAAAATACAATTGAATCCGGTAGGTAGCGCTGCTGTCGGTATGTCAACTACTAAACGCCTTGACCGATTGGGTTGAAATTTTGTATGTGTATTTCGATGTTGTTCTGAATGCGCCCACGAAGGTTTCTACGTTGGTACGACCAATTTCCGACAGATAGCGCCACTGTCATTTCAATGCATTTTTTTTTATATAGGTATGATAGTCCCATGCTGACATATCTGTTGGTGGCGTAGCAACGCGCGCACGTGTCAGCTAGTAATTAATATGATTATTATGAGTTTAATCATAATTTCTCGATTACCTAAGCGCACTACGCACGGGCGATTTTACGAGTTTGCAACCTCAGTAAAAATAGAAGATTTGTGCACACCTGTTAGTGCTAATACTCAATACAATAGAAATAGTAAGCAAACCACGCATAAACTAACCAGCTTTTTTATATGATTCTGTCTTCGTGTATATGAAGTATAAACATACATACACTTTTAGCGGTGGCATTTCTCAAAATCCCTTCTTAGGTAGCAACTACGTCCTATTTTAAAAATTTGAGTCTCCTAGTATCTTCTGAAATTTTGTGATTTTGTGATGCGTGTATGTGGATGTGTGGGTGTGTGGATGTGTTTGAATGAATGAGCGTATAGCGTGACCTATTGCTTTTAAATAAGATGAAAAGTATAATATTCTTTTACAATAGGTCTCCTCGGTAGTTTTACAAACTACCTACCTACATAATATCTACTCCCAAAACATTTTTTTCAAACTACATTGTATATAAAGTGAGAGTCGGACTCACGCAGAGGGTTCTCTACGTGAAGGGGTATGAATCTCAATCAAACTTCATGTCAAATACTAGACTGACTCGCTGCAAAGAAAATCCAACTTCTATGTCACAATACCGGAATATATGTGCTGTCTTGTCCCGTACGGTGTGTAAGTAGCCGGTAGCCCAGGTAGGTATGGGGGAGGAGAAAGGAGGGCAGCGCATCTATATAACCTCTATGCAGATATATATATATATATAGGTGTCGGTAGTCATGAAAATGGCTCCGTGGGCTCGCTTGTAATCTTATACAATAAAAAAATGCAATCAAAAGATTCAGACGTCTATGTAGTTAAAATTTCACAACGTAACTGTAACCTACAGGAAACTTACCGTTAACCTAGAATCATGAACGATAAATTTAATTTTGAGATATTACAGTACAATGGTAAAATAGTAACATACAGTTATATGTTTTGATAACGTATACACGGAAGTATTAAAGTATCAGAGACGTCTTGATGTCACAAAGTTAACATTTGGTATTATTTTTCTTAAAGCCTATTTCTACGTGTTTCATGGTTGCGCATATAGAAGCTCAGAATCATAATCGAATAATTTGTGAAATCGGCTTCTTATTTAATATTTAAAATGATAAACATTATACGCTTCATAACTTGAAATTCAGACGTAATCAATTTCGAATCCTGCTCGATCAATATTGACTTATTTATTTAGAACCTTATCAATAATATTAGGGGATAATGTTTACGTCGTAATATGATAAGAGATTGTACTTACTTATCTAAGATTATTGAAAGTATACATAATAGGTCAGTGGACAGGTTGGTGATGGCTACGTGAAACTGTCATCATCATCATATTTTCTTATTCGGCTTCTATACGAATTTGATTGTTTTTTCTGTTGATAATAGTCAAGTACGACTTCATCAATATGTGTTATGTAAACAGGTTAGTCTCCTGCACCTCTACATTTATTTAAAGAATAAGCTGGCGAGAACGTTACAAAAATGAGTTGATCGGGCGAGGCCGGAAACAGAACGGAACGGAAGTTGTCATTCAAATTCAAAATTCGATCTAAGTGAAACTTTTTTGTATTTAAAAAATAAATATCATATGGCATTATGCCATTGTAACTATGGTAATGAATTTGTGTATTAAATCAATAATTAAGTTTTACTACAGTTGTGTGGTCTAAAGCACACACATTTTTTTAAATATTAGCGAACAAACGACTAGTAGGAACCATTTGGTGACTACCTACCGCCTTAGGGAGCGCTCAAGTAATACATAACACAATTTTTTCTTGTATTACGTTATGTTACAGGGCGGGAAGGGGGTTTCGAACAATATGTTAGGTAATATTGTTTTTTAAAATAAAAAAAATAATATCCCAAGTTGGAAAAAACCTTTTTTGCTCAATTTAAGTAAAGATATGCGGAGTTGTGTGTTACGTAAGGTTTGGGTGGAAGAGGGGGGTTACACAACAACGAATACGGCGCGTTACATGGGGGGAGGGAGGGTCAAAAATCTTAAAAAATTGCATTACGTAATACTTGAACGCTGCCTTAAACATCCGTCATGATTGTTATGCAGATATGCAGAACCATTTTCATATAAGGCTTAGGATTCTTGGTCAACAGGAAGCACATTTACGGTTTCCTTGACATCGCACAGACACACATAGGACAAAGCGATCCTACAAGAGTTTGGTATTTTCTATTGAAGTACCCTAAAATCAAAGTGAATCTTGTCAATCTGACCGTTATTCACCTAAACACACGTCATATATCTTAAAACATTGATATAATTTAAATGTTTTACTTTTCAGGGCTTTGAACATTTATTGGACAGCTTGGGCCTTGGTGGACGGGTGTTTACTTCACCACACGATTTGGCGATTCACAGAGTAAACGGCACATTCCGCCAACTCCACGACACACAACATCGCCACAAGAGGTCGCCTGCATCGATCAGTTAGTATCTATTTTGTCAAATATTTTAACAAGAAATCTTTCCCTTTTCCTTCCTTATAAAACGTCTAAAATTCCGGGGTACGGGATACATCCGCGAGAGACTAGTCGATATCATGACATCGTGAACTATCTTCATTTCTTTAAGTTTTTAATTATTTCATTAATGTGTGGGATCCTCAAAAAGAGTTAGTACTTATTTAATTTATGCATACGGGGATTAACCCGAAACATATGTACCGTTTTTTCTCCTGACGTTTCGACCGGGTTGCACCGACCGTGGTCACAGGATGACCGGATCACAGAACACACACTGGTCATCATCCTGTAATCCGGTCATCCTGTGACCACGGTCGGTGCAACCCGGTCGAAACGTCAGGAGAAAAAACGGTATGTTTCGCGTTAATCCCCGTATGCATAAATTAAATAATCATGCAACGCGAAAGTTTAAAAGTATTAAGAGTTAGTACTTATAACAATTGTTTAATTTATACTCGGTACTCTTACACGATATACCTATTGTTTGTTTTCTACTACAATCCATTTAACTCTATTAAGTGAGATAGGTACTATGACCGCAGAAAACCTTGCCCTTGATCATGATTTAACGTAGTGAAAGACGGAAATCAACTAACAATGCCTAGTACTAGTCAACGTATTCTAAAGATGGCCTTGAATGAAATTAGATAGTAGATACTGGTTGCCTTGGGTGCCTAAATCCGTTAACCTTCACGGCACATTGCTTCTGTCCAATTGTCATCGTGTCACACGGCCAACGCGTCGAATTGTATAATTGTGGTGCAGGTTTTACATGTTGTGGTACCTGTTTGGCAAAAATCACTGTTCCATAACATCCTGTGTAGTCTGCTAATACTCATGCTTAAACACTTAATATTTTGTGAACGCTTTAGTTTTTATAATACCTCTACGAGGTAGACGAGTTATTAACCTTTAATCACTAGCGAACATCCGCACATTATGAAAATATATTGCCCATTTTTCTTCTTGTAAGACACAAGGCAATGGCAAAAACAGCATTAAACGCGGGTAGGTCCGATAGGTGGGTGCGTGAGAATCGCAACGAAATTTGTACGTGTTGTACCTAATATCAAATCTAAAGCCCCTCAAGTATCAAGAATGCGTTGTGGTGAGCTGGCACGAACCTGTAAAGCTACAGGATGGCTAGGACGTATCACAGAAGAACTCTACCATTGTCGGAATATTGCAATGGGGTGAGATTCATATCCTCATCTCTTACCCCTCACGCCAAAGTCTCTCTCTGCTCTTTTATCCCCTCTTCTGGTAAGAGAACTATACTGAACAAAGTTACGATTTAATTTGCATCTTGTGTTGTCTGAACCTTACTAATAGGTACTTCAGTAGCGTCAACATTTCTCCTAATGAATCTTTGCAATGTTTGTGGTTTAGTCTCAGCGCTGTAATCAAAATTCAAATCTTTATTTAACTATTTAATACCAATGGTATTACGAATTATTGGTAATTCATTAAATACAGTAGAACTTCCGAGTATAGATAAAGTGCATGCGTGTTGATGAAAGCTGTATATAAGTGTTACACAACTGGCACCAGAAGTAGGTGTAACCCCTTTTATGGTGCGATCGAGTGGTCAGCAACTAAGTAGTTACTAACATCTTGGTATGAAAAGTTCTTGAGAATTTCATAACATAGAAACGGAGAAAATGATTTTTCATACGAAAGCGTAGCTGAGTATTTCCTGGTAACTTTGGTTGTAAATTTCCCAAATGCATGTCTTGTTTTCTCTTCATCATCTCCCTAATTAGCTTTCAAAAAACTATTATCTTCAATAAAATTTTGTCTACTAAACTCTAAATACTTACTATCGTTTAGTGTTCTATGATTTTGAATTGAGACATTAGGTACCTATACCTTAACCAATTCATTGCGGCGAATATTTTTCAAAACTTTTAGTGGCGGCGGCGTACAAATATTTTGTGACACGGCTACCGTGTCACCCGCCATGTAACTATTTAAGAATTTGTTATTTTTTACATTCAAAGACTTAATCCATTCAGCTAAACGGAAGGTTAAATTTGTTTTGGGTGATTTTTAAAGGGTTTACTAAGTATTTTGCTAAATATGGAAGTTAAGTGACATTTTATTCAGATGTTGCAAACCTTTTGTAAGTTAAATGTTAAAAAATAAGTACTCACATTATATTAATTATTATACTATGTTAAATTTATTGTATTCGGTACTTATGTTAGTAAAAAAACTATAATAAACTCGTCATTATTTAACTTTAGGATTAATGCTTCACGTTTTTTTGAAAAAAAAAATTTTTGAGCAGTCTGCTTTTATATTTTTATACTAGCCGTTCAAGTAAAATAATAATACGATTTTTTAAAAAGTTAGTACTTACTACCTACTTACATCTAGAAGAAAAATATCATTGAGCGCCAGGGTGAAACCTATTCATAACTTTTATATGCGTAGTCTTAGGAGTTATTTTCGAACAATAGGTGCTGTCAGCTCTTGGACTATTTACTGTTTGTACTTTTTTTTTCATTTGTAATCTTTCAAGAAGCCGCCAACTAAAACGGACCACAAACTGGTACAATGACCGATTGAACATAATATTATAACTTCAACGCACTGCACAAACTAACACTGCTCATAAATGGTTGACAATCGTTATTTTTTCTATTTCATAGAATATTTAGAAACGAGGCCTACAGCTTGATTGACATTGAAAATTATGAACTTTATGTTCAGGGTTGAACCTTTATATTGTACCTAATTTCAGGGAGATACAATCGATTTATAAATGACACGACCACCGTGTCATACGCCACACCTTAAAGAAATGTATGATACGGCTGCCGTGTCATCCTCACTAAATCGGTAAAGACGAAATGCCTTTTCAAAAGAATAACGCCCTAAATATCGTATCAAAATCAAAATCAAAATATTTTTATTCAAAATAGAATTTAAAAAATTGTTTTTTGAACGTCAAAAAAATTTTCATCTCCCACCGGTTCAACCCTAGCCCTGTCCTGAGAAGAACCGGCGAAACAAACTCAGCGGGCCTCATTTATTTCTTCATTGTAGGTACATTCTTAATTAATAATTAAATTATACAATAAAATATATAATTTACTTACATTTATTTATTTTTTTTTTATGATATAGGAGGGCAAACGAGCAGCCGGAGCCATTTTCATGACTACCGACGCCCACAAACATCCGCATAGAGGCTATACAGATGCTTTTTGTATAGAAGTAACCTGGGAGGAGGATACTATTCCCAAGGTGTGGTATCTGTCATAAAATCTATTACTTTGTAATATCCCTTACCACACAAGCGTTCTTTAACTACTTTTTTAATTTTGTTATATTTTTCCACATCGTAGAGATCTACGATGTGGAAAAAAATAACAAAAAAAATATAAAAAATCCAAATATACTCTGGCAGGTTTAAAGTATTTTATTGCATTGTAATACATAATTGTGATGTTATAAAATAAAAAAAATTAATATAATTTATCATATCTACCTAAGTCTACACCTGATGTTCAAATACGTTTTTATATATTTCAAATTCAATGTTAAACATAGAAATAACAACTAAGAGCATTTTATTTATTTTTGTATTTACTACTTTAGCACTAAGCAGCCAAACGGTTGTCGATTATCCTATTATTTCATGAGATGGCGATTATCCTATTAGGGGCTGTGACGAGACCAAACGGTGACCCTTGCATCAGAGATCATTTGTACTTCCCTCCTAGTAACAAAGATCAAGATCATACACATCGGCTATTTAGACCAGTCTTTTTCACGATCATAATATAACGCAACATTCTAAACAGGATTACATTTAGCCATTTTTATTTGGTATACGGGTGCAAACACTTTTAATACCTACAGACGCCCACAAACAACATACCTGTGTGTATCCTGATTTGACCTGCTGCACATACAACGCGACAGCAAACTGTCACTTTGTGCTAGTATCGTGTGAGAGAGATTCTCCCCCGGTCGTGCCGGGCTAACTCAGCCGCAATGCAGTAGGCCACTCTTCTGAACTCACCATTTTTCGCTTACCGCTTATTCTAAGTTTACCTTCTAAATTGTGGCTCTTTAAAAATATAATATAAAAGAATGGTACGCTTGCATTACAAAGTACGATGCTATATTGCTTTCATTCAAATATTCAAAATCAAATTCATTTATTTATCGGCCAACTTGGATAATTATTAATAAAACACATAACATCACATCACATAACATCACAATAAAAGACATAAAAAGAACAATAAAACACATACATTGGAACGACTAGGAGTTAGGAAAAAAATTAATGTTACAATTTATATTTAACTACCTGCGCCCCGCGGTTTCGCCCGCATATAGTTTCGATCCCGTGGAAATATCAAGATAACAATATGTAGCCTATATGTTGACCCGACCTGTTAGTAATATTCATGCGAAATTTGGAGTAAATGCATGCAGTACTTTTTGAGTTTAGCCCGGACATACCTACAGACAAACATTCTAAAAACTATATTTTTATTAAACTATAAAAAACTATATTCAGATCTACAATCAATGTAGAGGCCAACCTTGTAGATCACACCCCAAATGTTCTTTTAAAAATATTTTCAATGTACAGTTTTGATTTTCGATTGCAGATTGTAGATCACACTGCAAATATTCTTTTAAAAAAAATGTCAATGTACAGTTTTGATTGTGATTGTAGATTGTAGATCACACCTCAAATATTCTTTAAAAAAAATCAATGCACAGTTTTGATTTTCTTACGATTTTATTATATGTGTATAGATTATTTATCTATGCAGCAATTTATTTGCACAAATCTATTAAATAATTAATAGATTTATGTAGCAATTGAACCAATTATAAAAATCTCTGTTCCATTCCTATTATATTGGCGAGCAGTCCTTTAAGTTACTTCTTAATAAAAGAAACTTTACAATTGATAGAGCTTTTAAAAGCTCTACGAAATATAGAACAGTTGTATTTACAACATATACATCCTAATATGTAATGCGAAAGTTTGTATGTATGTTTGTTTGTTTGTTACTCCTTCACGCAAAAACTGCTTAACAGATTTTCATGAAATTTGGCACACACGTAGAGGGTAATTAACACATAGAATAGTTTATATCCCGAAAAAATGTTCGTATGGGATGCCATGGGATGATTTTCTATTTTACACGGGATCGAAATTTACTTGGGTGAAAGCGTGGGGCGCAGCTAGTACATATAACAACAAAGATAGTGCCACACTACATGCTTGCATGGGGCCGAATTGGGCCGGCACAACAGGGGAGGTACCTCTCGCTTACGCGAGACCAGCGTAAGTGATAGATAGCTCCGTTGTCGCATTTTTTGCGGTGTGTAAGTAGCAGTAACCCATGGAGGTGGGAGGAGAAAGGAGGGCAGCGCATCTGTATAGCTCTATGCAAATGTCTATGGGCGTCAATAGTCATGAAAATGAATCAAAAAGAATACCTATACAAACATACATTATTAGTGAATGTTTCTAGTAAATTCCTCATTATAAGTGAATTTTGCGATTCTTTGTGAGTCATATTTTTTTAAACCGTATTCCATAAAGCATTACATTTTATATTATATTTTTTATATTTTAAGTTTCAAATTACAATAGATCCTCGATAACCTAAGTTTATACAGAATGAATAACAGAACATAATGTTTATAAATATTAAATGTTTTAAAATTAAATTAATGACGACCAGGCTAGCGCAGTGGTACAGGGCTCGGATAAGCTGAGCAGGTTGCGCCAGGGGTCGCGGGTTCGAATCCCGCCTTGGTCATGGATGTTTATCTATGTATTATATGTATTTCTATAATAAAAATCTTAAATATATAAAAATTCTTTAATTTATAAAACATATTAAATATATTCCGTTATTCCGTTGTCTAGTACCCGTAACACAAGTCCTCACGATACTTAGCACGGGGCTAGGCTAACGTGGTGTGTAAAGTCCACAGATATAAAAAAAATCTACAGATATAATTAAATCTTACATCTAGTACTAAGGTGACTTATCTTAAAAGTGTATATTTTTATTTCCAGCTTTACCGATATTGAACAAATCATGTCTATCACCGAAAGAAATCCTAAAAGTGTACGGGATGGAAAACGAACCAGGTGTCATCAATATAAACCCAAAAACGTTTCTGAAAATGTGTCCCGCTCTCGTCTACCAGCTAGATCAACGGTCTTGCTACAAGACTGCGGCGCCAGCACCCAAGTTAGAGAGACATTGGAGTGAGTACATTTGTCTTATATTTCAACACCGTAAAATTTTCAACTGAAGCAACATTCCCTTTAGAAAATATTCTGATATCGTTAATTTGCATTGAAACATTGGTACATACACAATATCTTTATTGTTAAAATTTATTGAACGCAAATGATTCTGGTTCTTTCTTTAAAGTTAATTGACAAACAATACTGGCAACAAATAAAATAAAATCAACGCCATAGACAAAAATTAATATATAGATAAGTATTAATAATAATGAATAAAATGTATTTACATATTACAATTGGGATTATTTAAAATATTTTTAAAATGTCATTTGTTTCAGCGTGGATTTATGCAACCTTAAGTATTCTGGTTATAAGTGCAACTGGTTTGTTCGGAGTTGCAATAGTGCCCATGTTGAAATCTGCCATATTCAGTCACGTCATACACTTCCTAGTGGCAATTGCTGTGGGAACATTATGCGGCGATGCCCTCTTACACCTGTTACCACATGCGATCAAGTCCCACGGAGTACCAAACGAACCTCAAGAAGAAACAGAAGTTATTTTAAAGTGCAGCGTTACTTTTCTAACAATTCTTCTATTTTATGCCGTAGAAGCAATCATGCAAACTTTGAATGGTGGGCATGGGCATTCTCATGAAGAAGACAGTAATAAAACAGCTAAACAAATAGATGCAGTGGAACTAGGTGCAATAATGCCAGGCGCACCGCCGCCGCCGGTGGAGCGGCCGATGACTTCAACCGCATTAATGGTCATAGTTGGGGACGGCCTGCACAACCTGACAGACGGCCTCGCCATTGGCGCAGCATTCAGCGGAGATCCGGTCACTGGATTCGCCACAGCCTTAGCGGTATTTTGCCACGAATTACCACATGAACTAGGTGATTTTGCAGTCCTCCTGCGGTCCGGCATGAGCATCAAGCGTGCCATGTATTACAATTTACTCTCATCAATACTGAGTTTCATGGGTATGGCAGGCGGTATATGGCTGGCAGAGGATCACGAATCTGCTTCACAGTGGATTTACGCAGCCACTGCGGGTACATTTTTATATATAGCCCTAGCTGATTTAGTACCCGAAATAAATGAAAACAACAAAGGCAAAAGTGTTCATCTAGTGTTAGCCGTTCTAGGCATACTAACGGGAGGAGTTATCATGTTAATGATAGCATTACACGAAGACTCAATTCAATATTTATTTAGAAACGCGGAGCAGTGAACACAGTATAATTAATAATAACATGTGATAATGAACAGCCACTCAAGGTTAATTGTTATTTTGTAGATTTAAGGTAGACGGGTACCTACTAGTTACTCATGCGCGATAAGAAGAAGCTCGTGTGGAATACGAATCCAACCACGATTTTACAGTAAGCAATGATAGCTATTTATGAATAGGGACTGTAAGTTGTGACTTCGTAGCCAAACAATAGTGACAAATATACTATAACAATACGAGAATTTAAAACATTATGGACAACGATGTTTATATTCTAAGAATTTATATTTTAGTACTAGCTGCTCCCTTAACTTCGTTACTGTGGCAGTTGATATAGCTTTAGTTTGTTCATATAATTGATAATATTTATCCCTAAATAATAGTTATAATAAATTAATAGTAATAATTATCAGCATGACGTTTTTACCCATCAACCGACTTACATAAAATAAGCAGTAAATGGTTGTAAAAATAGTCAGTAAAAACACATTCCAGTAGTTAAGTAGATTGCTGTGTAAAATAGCTGCACCAGCTACCTCGTTCGCACAAGTATATTTTAAGATATTGTTTTCACCAAAAATGTTTAATTAAACAGGACACTTGCTACCATATCTTGATTCATGACGATCATATGAAACTTGTCCAGGAAAAGGTTCTCTGCTGATTTCGTCCCACTTCTTTGTTTGTTAGGTTATGTATAAATCTAGACGTCCATATTTTGTTACGTAATACGTCCTATGTCCAGTAAAAGGGATGGGAAAAATCGTTTAGCAGTAAGCACTTTACATTTTCGGTATAATAATAAAAATTGTCATGTTGCATCGCGTCCCTTCACTCCATTTCATTTTACGCTCGCAATGTCGTTGATTAGGATGTACATACGCTAAGTGTTCTATTTAATTTTAGGTTACATGTATCCACCAATTGATTTAATAGACCTAGACCAAGACAAATCACGTATACAGAAAATAGTTATGTTGTTTTTTTATTTGCTGATATAATTGACTGAAGAAGAGATATTTTTATTGTAACTTAGTTCTCCAGTCATCTTGCTTTAGTGAAAAATTTAACACCCACGAAATATGAGTGGATGTCGGAGAGAATCGTAGGCAGGATGTTTTTCAATTTTCAGCAATTCCGTTTTCCCTTGTACATAACACTGTATCTCGTTGGTAACATTGTTGTTCAAACAGTACTACTGTTACTTCATACCGCGACGTTGCCATCACATAAAGCAAATTTATAAATATAATTTTGACCAGGTGGAATCATCTCTATTGCGTCTTTAAAACTACGAATTTAATGATTGTGCAAGATACTTTGCAGTATAGAAATTACATAACAATTAAATTTTGTAAGAGGTAGTGCCACACTGTATGCTTGCATGCAGCCGAATTGGGCCGACACGACCGGGGAAGTACCTCTCGCTTACACGAGACCGGCGTAAAGTGACAGCTGTGCCGTCGCGTTTCGTGCGGTGCGTAAGTAGCCGTTGGCCTATGGAGCCTCTATGCGGATGTCTATGGGCGTCGGTGGTCACGAAAATGTCTCCGACTACTCGTTTGCCTCCCTATACCAAAAAATATTGCAAAAGGCTTGTCGATTCATTGTAATTAGATATGAAATAAAATTGAAGAAACTTTGCGTCTACTTCGTTAGCCAAAAGAGATCCAATCTAATGGTAAATATTTTATTGTTGATTTTAAAGGTTGTCATGAAAGACCTTATGTGGCTTGTTTCACTCAAAAAGATGTCACCTGAAAAGATCTGATATAGGTACGTCCTAAAATCTTCCAATCAAGAGACTTAGGGGCTTTTCTCATTAAAGATTTTTCCACCTGAACGGCATAAACTAATTGACTCTTTTAGCCTTTTTCAAGCGTGATATTGACGTATAGCTATTGTAGTTTTTTTCAGTTTCCATAAACAAAAAAAGTTTGTCACGATCTTGATTTTTCTGTACCTAAAATTCTCTACCCCATTCTAGACGTATTTCATGTTCTTCTTCACTTTCCACTGTAATATTTTTAGCACGTGAGTTTCGATCCTTCGTTACTCTTGCTTCATATTGTGTAAGAGACTCTGACTCCCGAGACAGCATGACGTTCACTGTGAGCTATATCTTTCGTACTGTAAATATGCGTAAGACTGTCAGGACATGACGCTCACTGTCGGCTGAGACGTTCTTCTCGCTGAGTAAATGTAGCGGACGCGTGTGACTCTCAGTCGACTGTAAGACGTTCTTCACAGTGGCGTAACTACTGGGTGCCAAGTCGGCAAAAGGCCACGCCCCCCCAGTCGGAAAGGGCCACGGTCAGAGGACAATCCCATCTCTTAACATTTATAGTTACACATTTGGTATAAAAAAAAGCTTCTTTATGTTATGTTGGGGCCCATCCGATGAATTTACCACGGGCCTCGAGCGGTATAGTCCTTTAATGTCTTGACGAATCTATACAATTACCATGCAATTTCAGTAAGAGAGGTTTATACTTCATATTAAACTTGTGATTATTTTTTGAAAACAAAATACTTTTTGCTTATCGAGTTACAGTTAAGTTACAACTTTTACTTTTGTTTGTTTTGTTTTATTTAAAATATTATTGCAGATTTCACAAAAACTGGGTAATTTACGAAACTTTGATATAGTTACGCAATTGGATCGTCATGTTAATTTACCGTTTATGCGACCCTACTATCTAATCTAGCGAGTATATTCCCATCTACGGGGTCCTATTTATGGGAACAGAATGGGGTATGTCCCATTATCGTCTCCTTAACCAAGGAGACAGTAGTGTCTTCGTTTCTCCGTCGAACTGTTACGGCAGTTGCAATAGTATTGCCACCAATTCTAGGTTCATCCACAAAAAAAACTTCTTCGTTGATCGTAAATTAGTGCTGTCAAGATATATTTAGCGCGGGTGAAGCAGCGGGTCACAGCTAGTATCGGTATATGAGCCGTGAGCCTCTATCACTGAAAAATATTTCAAGTGCAGTTCAATATTTCCAAAAATAGAATAAACTTCTTCACATCTTTTTTATAATTAATAATATATATATTAAGTAAGTCGTGACTCCTTTAAGATAATATTATTGTGTTCAGTAGTCGTGGAGAATTTTTGTGTTTTAAATTTTATCTTTTTTTGTCATTTGAAAATGACAATGAGTAGGTAATATCATTTTCTACTAGATGTGTATTTACCTTTTACTTATTTTGATTATTAATATTACTAATTAGTAGAAATATTTCCCTTATCAGTTTAATGTATAATATTGGATCTTTACATAAAAAAAACTGGGGATTACTGTACAATTTAGAGTATAAAAACAATTTTTACTATTTGAAACATTCTAGTTTCCCTCTAGTAAAAAAATATTGTCCATTGTGCGTTTGGCAGATATAGTGCTGCCTGTATGTTTCGTGCATTTTATAATTTCTGGGGCCCGTGCCTCTTAACTGCCATGCCAAGCACGGTCTAAAGTAGAGATGCCACGAATACTCGGCTACTATTCGGCATTTGGCCTATTCCGCCACTTGTTTTAAGGGTGCTCTCGGTAAACAAGCTGCTCGCTGAACTCACACATCGACAGGCGCGTAGCGTGGACTTTACGTTCGACTAAGCAGTTTTGATATTTTAGTACAACATAACATTTATTCTTCCTTTCAAACATTATAATTTTATTAAATTTATAAACACTATAATATTGATGATAAATGATAATATTATATAGTAATTAAGGAATATTTTACAATGGACGGGAGCAAATAAAAGTTATTATGAGACATTTTTATAAAAAGTACAAATACCTTTTATTCAATCAACTTTCATCACAATAATCAATTTGATTACCCTGGAGTTTGTAGTTTCTCTAATATATTTACCTATGAAATTGCCGAATTCCATATTTTTTAAATAAAAATAATTTGAAATTCGATCAGTATGGCTGTACGGCAATTTCATAGGTTATATTTATACAATACAATTTTATACATAGACCTATTATTTTCTTTTTGCTTATTCTTACCTTACTTTCACCAATATATTATGTAATTTACTTTTTAGGCCCATCACCTAATAATATGTGTAACATAATCAATTCATGGTGTGCAGAAATTCAAAAGAAAACGAACGTTGTAACTGTGAATGTTCATTGTAGAGGCCCAACTACTATATTATTTGATTCCATTTATCTCACACACACCAGTTAATAAAATAAAATTAGAGTGTCTCATTAAAATCACTCAATTTTGGCACTTTTTACCGATAACACTCTTAATATTCGGTAGCTATTCGGCCGAATACCGAATACCAAAAAAACACATATAATAATGTGTAATAATAATGTAATAATAATACACAAAGATATAATTTTAATCACGGTCAAATCACTATTCGTGGCATCTCTAAAGTCTAAAGCATGTAATCAATATTATGATGATGAATAAAAGTATTTATCACATTTCACTGGTCTAAAATGATCGTTTTCGTTTAATAATATTCAAACTAGCAACCCATAATAGGCTAATTTGCTCTAATTTAAAGTAGCTAATAGTTGCTGTTCTACTATAATATATATCTACAAAAAAAAATATTAAAATTTTTTTGATACTACAAAAATAGAAAAACTTAAATTTAAAATCACATTTTTTTTCTGAAAATTTAATTTCAGAATTTTAAATTTAAATTTAAAATAATTTCAATCTTTTATTTATTTTTCAATCTTTTAGCGAAAACGCTGTCCGGCTTGTTACATCCACATTCACGCTGTTCTAGAGTCATCTTTTAGGGCCAACTGTAACTTGCTTCCTCTTATTTCTTTTTTCTCATTTTAGAGCGATTTTATATTTACTTATAAGTTCGTAATTTTTCGATCAGTTCGTAGTATTAGTGTGACATTACTCGATTATTAAAATCATTAGGTGGATTTCTACATATTTATAATTAGTTAAATAAATGTTCATTTCTAAATTATTAGCCCCCATAAAAGATATCTTATCGTTTGTTTGTTCAGTGAATATGAGCAAGTATCATTGATTTAATAGAAAATACATTCATTGTTATTTAAGTATCATTTTAATAACAAAAAACAGATTTATTGTAGTTAGGTCCAATAAATCTGTTTTTCACTTGTTATGCCCGCCCTACACGCTCCGACAAGTCGCCCGCATGTCAAAGTAGTAAGTATCGAATGCGGCCGTATAATCGCTGTCGCAACAATTTTTGGAGTGGAATGACGGACTACGAACGCCTCGGTATAAAAAATGGAAGACGAAACTGTGAAAAATGAAGCCGACTGTGAGGTGAGTCACGATTGTGTTCTGTATATAGTTATAATTAGATATATTATAAATTAGAGATATATATTTATAAATAAGCGGTAGTATATGCTCAGTTGCTCTAAATTTACCCGGCACAACCTCCTACTCATACGACACAGGCGTAAAGTTGTAACAACTGGGTATGTCGTTTTGTCCGGTTGAGGGGGAAGGAAGGCAAGGCATCTGTTTAATCTCTATGCGGGTATCTAAGACTGTCAATGGTCATCAAAATATCTTCAACTTCTCGTTCACCTCCCTATACTGTTCACGCTCGCACATGAAGGGTCACAAGACGCGATAGCCTATCCGTAAACACTCAGATTTTTTCGTCTTCTAATTTCCAAACTACCACAACTATATAAACCTACGAAGACACTTCAACAAAAAAAAGAACAAAAATAAACTGTCTTATTCACTAGAGAAGTAGAATTCTACTAAAAGTGGTCACGCTGGCGAAGATGTGTGCATTTAGAAGAACACTCGTCACCCGCTACTGTGATTTTCCAAACACCTTGCCCCAGAATAGGTATAGGTAGTGCGGGCATAACATATGGTTAGGCCCAGCAAAGATTTTGTATAAATGTATGAAAATATCATTCAGGATTATGAT
Source organism: Calycopis cecrops (assembly GCA_001625245.1). Classification (NCBI taxonomy): domain Eukaryota; kingdom Metazoa; phylum Arthropoda; class Insecta; order Lepidoptera; family Lycaenidae; genus Calycopis; species Calycopis cecrops. The sequence goes on from LUGF01025751.1 coordinate 640,821, forward strand.
TCTTTTAACGGATTTTAACGCGTTCGACAAGATTTACTTGTAAAATAAGACATACCCAATAATTTGTATAAATATAATAAATAGATAAATAATAAATAGGTATGTGAATGTATAAAAAATAAAAGTTTCGATAGATATATTGTAAATAATTTACATTTAAATACCAGTTATTCATACAGCATTTGTTTTTCAGCGATATTTATTATTTGCCATGATTTGTACCATATAACAAGAAACTTTGATATATTTGTTAATATCAGAGCCTTATTCTATTAAGTTTAGGTTTTCCAAGCTATGTATCGCGTTCGCGACCCACTGACGCACCTACCGACCAAGCTAACTGACAAACCAAATTCCTCTTCCTCATATTTAAACTAATTTTTAATTTAGTTTATTTACTATCAAAAAATATTTAAACTTTGTCTCTATATGGGAAATACAAACATTATGCATTGAATTAAACGGGTGCCTAGACAACTTTGGGAACCACTGTTCCAACCAAGTGATATTTTATTAGCACTAAGAATGCATTTACAATCGAATAATTACAATTATGATTGTTTCATTGTAAATACAGTTATTTTATTATGTTCTAGTAGTGATTACAATCACTGGACGGCTAAACAATAGGTACCTACTTAATAGTTTAATAATTGAAGTTTGTAAAAAGATATCTGTTATGAGGGCCTAAGATAAGGGTTTTTTAAAATTAATTATAAATAAATAAAAGTGGTAATAATGATTTTTATGATTGGATCATTCCATGATTGGATTTTAATGATTGGAACAGGAAAAATCAACTTCTTGAATCGAATTTTATAGCATGGCTACAAGAACGGATGTACGAAAGCTTCTTATATGTGCAGTTGTTTTTGGTCTATGTATATACAGTTTCTCTGTGCCATCGGATTTCCAAACTGTATTGTTTATATTTATGGATATTTATATTACTTCCCAATATATACGTGTTTTATGTATCCTCTAAATCGACCTTATTCAAGTTCTTTTTCAATTCTAATTTCAAAATTGAAGCCTTCTGCTCTATGTATATTTGGGCTAGCACAGGTTGCTCGAATCTCTAATCCATAGAAACAACCATAATTAAAAATTTTAACATACTAACCACCCATAACTGACATATACCCAGTCAGTTTGTTAAGATGTAAACTGTAAAAAAACAATCCAAACCGTGAGTAGGTACCAAAGGCTGATTATTCGAATAAAGTATTTTTAGATAAAAATTAGGTAACCATGTCCTATATAAGTTCCTACTTCATTAAGTATCAAAGGACCTATCTATTACAATGAAATCATACTATTTCATATTAATGAAGATAATTGATTTTTATGTTTGAATGATTGTAGATGATGTGGTGGTTATGAAATATTGTAAATAATTATTATTTAAAAAAAATAGTTTGTAAGTAAAATGTATGCCGTTGTGTGGTTCCGAAACAATACATAGTGTGTCGCAATGTAAGTCTTGCCCGTATGAGCTACAAATGAAATTATGATTAAATTTGACTAATATAAAAGGGAGTTTTTTTTTAAATCATAATCCCATTGCTGTTTCTACACGATTTTACTTTTGCTCGACTGATAAAAGAATATATAAAATTTTCTTGTCGTAAACTTTTTATTTATTAAAAAAAAAAAGAGTAAAAAGTGACATCTATCTATACATATTACATGTTTACATTTATTATAAGAAAACAGTAAAATCCGTGTCTGTACATTGAATATACAGGGTTACTTTTTGGTCACCGGTCAAATTTTAAAATAAGGAAGTAAACATCATTCCAAGGGTGTGTTTATATTTTATCGTCTAATTGTAATAATATTTTAATAAATAAAAATCGATTTGAAATGGTCCTTAAAAATACATCGATCGTTGGTCATACGTGAAAAGTATCGACTTAAAGGTAAATGACGACGGTCGAGCGACACTTGCGAGTCAGATGCCACGTGGTGACCACAAAATATGTTTATAACATGGGACAAAGTAATTTTATCTATGTAATTACTTTTTTATTCTTTTTTATTTCATAAATCGAATGTATTATTGATTATGAACCAAACCTGAAAATTAGGCCGGTGACCAAAATGTAACCCTGTATTTACGAAAAACTAATTGGGGGCGACGTTAAAATTACAAGGTTTTTTATTTTTGGGTCCGTCTGTTTGTACGTTTGCCTGTTTGTCTGTTTGTCCAGGCTAATCTCCGAAAGTACTGGACGGATTCGAATGAAACTTTTTGTTTTGTTCTATAAGCCGGGCCAACTCTAAAGTACTTTTTACTGCGGGAAAATCACTCATTCCTATGGGTAATTCAGTAATTGTACTTTATGGACGGTTTTAAATGAAACTTTTTGTTGTGTATAACTACTAACTTTGGTCAACTTTTGTGGTGTTTATCTACTAAACTTGGTCAACATATACAGAGTTAAATTTTGGTCACCGGCCAAATTTTAAAGTCAACATCAGTCCAAGGGTGTGTTTTAAATTTTATCGCCTAATTGTAATATTTTGTTAAATAAAAATCTATTTGAAATGGTCCTTAAAAATACATCGATCGTCGTTCGTATCGACCTCAAGGATCAATTGTCAAACAGCGCACGAAGCCCGTACGCGTCAATGACATAATATTATAACAGAGTTTATTGCTACTGGCGCCGAATAGGGCGCGCCGAGTTAGTTGTCTACACGATAGTATTTTAGTGTAGAAGAAAAAATAATTTTATTATTTTTTTATTTTTTTTTATTCCATGAATCGAATGTATTATCGATTCTGAACCAAAGGTGAAAATTTGGCCGGTGACCAAAATTTAACCCCGTATAGACTACTACTTTTATTACTACTACTACTACTACCACTTTTACTACAGGAAAAAATCTCATTCCCTCTGGAAAATCAGTAATTATACTTTTGGCGAAAATTATCCATGTAAAAGTAAACACAATTTTTATTAAATTTGTACAACCTACGTAAAACGTATTAAATATACTTGCACTATGGAATTATCGATACAATAACATAAGCTGGGAGTACCTACCTCCACGCGGTGAAGCCGGTAACAGTATCAAGCCTAATTTTCAAAGATATAGCAATCTTTGATAGAATCAGACGTCAAGAAAAGATTGCCATCGTCAGGGATTGCTGCCACATTGCTTCCAGGTGGAAAAATAGCTCACACAATGTTCAAAATCCCAATCGATTTAGATAGAACTGAAACACCAACATATGCTAGGTATAACACGAAACTGCGTCAGTGTTTCAGGATTGCTGTCCGATCGTTTAGGATGAATGTACAATGTCCAATTAAAAATCCATCGAAGCGGTTGATAGAACATTAGGGAGCGGGGGGCGGGAATAAGGGTCAGTGGGCTATGGGAGTCAGCACTAAAGAAACGAACTCAATCACGTGACGGCATATTCCAGAGTCGCATAGGGTACTCCCCGCATCCACGCTCCCACTCGCACATTGACTAACCCGCCACTTAACTATGTATCGTACTAAGCGACGTGTGTATTTGGGACAAGTTCTTCTAAAAATAGCAATTTTTTATTTAAAACGTGAGTACCTAAGTCATTACTATATATGATTGAAATTTTCGTAAAGTATATTGTATGATCTAAATATATCAATATTATTTCGAGTTATTCGAATTTCTTGAGTTTAAATATACTAAATAAATAATGTAATGGTAAATGGGTAATGAAAGTCAAGTAACCCTCATTACCTACAGATACTTTAATTATGTATTGTTTGGATCAATTATTATTATTTATTTACTTCAGATGCCAAGAAACTGGAGAAAATTACCAGTAAAGCAAATTGGAGTATTAATGAGCTACAGGTAGCTGCTGTGTGGATTAAAAAAGGCACACCAATACGTAAAGTCGCCGATAAAAGTGGTATTTATTTTAGCACCCTTCAAAGGTGGATTAAAAAACAATTTGGTAATCCAACATTAGGAAGACATGCTACTTTTACAAAAGAGCTAGAAAATAGACTTACAGAGCGTGTTTTGTTATTGAGCAATCAATTTCCCGGTTTGACGAAGAATCAATTAAGAACACTAGCGTCCCAGTATGCTGAACATCTGAAGATGCGACATAACTTCAATAAAGATTCTCAAATGGCTGGCAGTGACTGGACGGATGTTTTTTCAAAAGGAATCCACGCCTAAGCATTCGAAAACCGGAAGCTATAAGTATGCAGAGAATAACTCAATTTAACAAAACGGAGATTAATATTTTTTTCTTAATTTAGAAGAAGTTATAGCAAATTTTCTGTTTCACCACAATGCTTTTACAATATGGACGAGACAGGAGTTACCACCGTCCAAGAAACTGACAAAATTTTAGCAGTCAAAGGTCAAAAAAGAGTTGTATCTCAAACTTCATGGGAGCGAGGAAAAACAATTACTGTAATTTTCTGCTTGAATGCTGCGGACAGTTTCGTTTCTCCTTGTTTATCTATCCACGCAAGCGACATTCACCATAACAAGAGAAAAATGGTCCACTGGGTGCAGTATACGAAAATTCCAATAACGACTGGAATAATTATTTATAAAACAGTTGAAACATTTTGTCAATACAGCTGAACCAAGTAAGGAGAATTCAATTTTATTAATTTTAGATCATTATCACAGTCATGCCATCCTGGACGCATACATTTTTTGCAGAGAACATTTTATTACTGTAGTGTCCATTTCACCTCACACATTGCAAAGGCTGCAAAGCTGGTTTTCTAAGGCCCATGTAAGAGTCGCTTCAGTAGATAAAGGAGTTAGGAGGAGAGAGGAGTAGTATTTGGAACAACAACTTTCAACAAGCAAGGACGAGACTAACCAACAAAATAATACCGACAGTGAATCTTTAAATCGCATACTTATACAATTGACTCCTCTGCCTCAAATTGGAAAGGTAAAGGAAAAAGAACTAAAGAAACATAAACTCAACATTCAAAAATACTTACTGAGACACCTTTGAAATAAACTATAGAAGCAAAAGTTAGGTCACGACAGGTAAAAACAACACTTATAATAACCAAAGATATTAAGAGCATGAAGAAAGCTAAAGACGGACGAAAAAATCGCATCATTGACTTTCATTGAAAGGAATCTGTTCATTCGTTTTGATGAAAGTAGCGATGATGATAGAGAAAACTATGGAACTCTCCCACAAAGCACTCAGAATGAGCGTGGAAATCAGTCTCTGCGCGATATGTCTCGAAGAGCACACGGAGAGAACTGACGACAACGGTACCACCGTTGTCGTTTCTGTGGTGGATGGGCCCATAAACAATGCACAGTGTGATGACCCTAAACACTATTGTTGTGATTTTTGCACAAACCATTAATAATAAAATTATACATAATATGTCAGTTATAAGTTAAATTTTTAAGTTTGTTAGTTAATCTCAGATTTTTGGAAATTTGTTATCATTTTTCATTTTTTATTAATAATTTTATGTTTCGGAATTTTAACTTATATCCAAATCCCTATGAACTGAGTCTCATTGTCCTCACTTGTGGGAAATCGCAGTCAAAATGGTATTTTTGTATATTGATTTGTACTTACTCTGCAGTTTATTGCGCTATTAAAAAATACTTGTGTTATTTGATACAGGATTAATTTTTAGCTTACAAATTAATAATAGTCAAATAAAAAGACTGATAATTTGAGATTTATATATAATGAGTTTTTCTTAAGTGACTCCCATTTTCCCTTAGATCATTTACTAAATGATCTAAGCATTTTCCCCATCTCCCTATACGTGATATTCGCCCAGATGACAGGCCTATGGGTAATATCACTCTTCTTTTGTCGGGCGATTTTCGGCAGACCCTTCCTATTAAAAATTGGAGAACTAGATCAGATGAAATATACGCCTCATTAAAACAGTCATATCTATGGCCTCGGATACAAAAGCTAAAACTCACAAGAAAACATCCTCAATGAACATGGACAGATAAGACATCCTGATATACTAGGCATAATTGTTACCTTAGAAGAGGAACTCATACAATCAGTATTTGAACCTTCAGCGCATATTGGACTGTGAAAATTCTTGGTTACGTGAACACGCCGTACTGACCCCAAAAAATTACCAAGTGGCTGAAATTAATGAAAAAAATTGAGGGAAATTGTAGGAGATGAAGTGGTTCACATATCTTTTAACAATGTTGTTGACCAGGAGCGCACAACGAATTAACCAATTGAATTTTTAGATTCTCTTTCGACAAGTGGTGCTCACAAGATCAGGTTGAAAGTCGGTGTTCCAATAATGCTTCTTCGAAATCTTACTCCACGGATATTATGTAGGGCCTAAAGGAACCTGACTGAAAGTATGTGGTTGCAGAGGAATTTCATTGAAGCAGAGATTCTGACTGGATGTGGCGTCGTTAAATCTGTATTCATACCGCGTATACCACTCATTCACAACGATTTCCCATTAGAGTTGAAGCACACCCAATTCCCTGTGGCTACTTGTTTTGCAATGACGATAAATAAATCACAGGCACACACGTTGAAAGCTGCTGGAGTGGACCTAGGAACAGATTGTTGTTGCCACGGCCAGCTTTATGTCGCCTTTTCACTGGTAGCTAGCGGTGCAGGCCTTTTTGTTTTCACCTCAGAAGGAAAAACAACCATTGTCGTATATAAAGAAGTACTTTAAATTGTTTAGCCATTAAGGATGGATTTCGGCATACTGCAAGCAAACTATAGCAAATCACTATGATTATAATAGTACTTCGCTACGCGAATGAAGTCGCGGGCGCCAGCTAGCCGCTGAATAAGTAAGTACCTGTGTGTGTGTAACAATTTTTAGCATTATTTATTAATAGGCAGTGCCAGTGCACGCTGCATGCAGTCTAATTGAGCCGGCACGACCGGGGAGGTAGCTCTCGCTGACACGATACCGACGTACAGTAACAGCTACGTTGGTACTTGCTAATTGTGATGCGAATCAATGAAATGAAAGTGTTTTTATTTAAAATAGAATTATATAAATTACTTTTTTAACTTAAGACTTCTACCAATTTAGGATTTTAAACCATTTTTAACGCAAATCATTGGTGACTGAGTACACATTTTTAGTTTCAACTTTATTGTGTCCAAATGATCCCTTTTTTGGTAACGCAGCGGAATACCTTTACGCTACCCAGGAGCCCAGGCAATTCGGCCATCGGCAATTGAGTTGCTCCTACCGACTAAATCCCTGCGGGTGCCTTCAGCTACAGGTGGCCCCAGTAAAAAGGCCAGACTTCTCCTTAGGAACTGTCTTTGAACAGTCCCTACTATGACGTCGGAACCGTGCAATGGGTCAGAATAACTCCTATAATTAAAATTAAAAACCCTTGTGAAACCAAAACAAACCCATCAAAACTCGTCCGCTTTCCGTAATGTTCGTTGCAGGTGTCTCACACGCTAGGCGTTTCAGCCATAGAATTCGCCTTGCGTCAACTCCAGCGCGCGCGTGTAATAAACTATTTTTTTTTTCTACAGCTAACCTTATTAGTCTAGAGACCGGATTATATGCATTTACATATTTGCATATTTAAGCCACTTTCAGCGCTATTTGCATATTTTTCCAAAAATCTAGTTATGATGCAAATTATAGGTACATTTACCTACAATTTTTTCGAGCAGAGGTCATCTAGCAGCCACGCATTTTTGTTTGGGAATAATAAATAAATAAATAATAATAAATAAATATATGTGGACTTTACACACCACGTTAGCCTAGCCCCGTGCTAAGTACCGTAAGGACTTGTGTTACGGGTACTAGACAACGGAATATATTTAATATGTTTTTATAAATTTAAGAAATTTTATATATTTAAGATTTTTATTATAGAAATACATATAATACATAGATAAACATCCATGACCTAGGCGGGATTCGAACCCGCGACCCCAGGCGCAACATGCTCCGCTTATCCGAGCCCTGTACCACTGCGCCAGCCGGTCGTTAATTTACAGAGGAATAGTAATTAAATGAAAGGGACAATTTATAATTGGTGTAATTTGAAACTTGCATGTGTTCTGGTGCTTGATAATCATAAACTTAAAAGAAAATATTGTGAATAATATCATAAGCTAGCTAACATGTATGTCAAGTTGTTAGGAAAGTAACTTCGTATTTTCCAACAAAGGATTTGATTGAAATTATCATGAACCCATCTTCAAAAACACAAAAACGTAATATCGCACACCTATCGCAAATAAGCACTTTTTTCAGAAAACGTGAAAAACTATACTCGGAATTTTAATTCGATTCCAGATTTGACAATTTCAGTGTTGTTACGTGGTTGTTACAATACAACACTGTTGTAATGTTATGACAAGTACTAAATAGTGACGTTGCGAAATTATTCGATACGGAAATGAAATATTTCCGAATCGATTCCTCTTGTTTATAGTAGTATCAACTACTACTTTAATCGAAACTAAGTACCTACATCAAAAAATTAAATATTTTTGAACGGATAATTTAGTTATGACGATTAATTAAGTAAGTATCTGAGAGTTTTCTTTAATAATTGTATGTGAAATTAATAAAAATATGTGATAATGAAGGAACATGAGAAATAAAACAAACGGTTGTGATATTATGGGCCTCCAATTGCACAGAAGTT